>JAQGBZ010000527.1:0-35295 GCA_034687125.1 Neelides folsomi
TTAGCATAGTTGAATTAGTATTAAAACACTTACCTTATATTTAAAATCGAATATCCCCACATTCTTCAATTATTCCTATATTCATATAAAAAAGATGTTCATCGTAATATATTTAAATTTATATTTAAATTACTATATAAAGTACCTACTTACAAATTATTATATTACAAATACATCATATCATCTCATATGTACTATATATTATATTCAAAGATTTGCTATTTATTATTATTATTTTATAAATGATCAAATCTTGAAGTGTTTTGTTACAAATTGCTGTCTATCTAAATGTAGGATATTCTGGATATTTATGTATAATCATCCTATTTGTATGGTACTTAACAATTTATTTAGTAGAGCATTGTGACGATATTTACTCTAAAGTTAATTTTAATAATTGATAATTATGGAGTGTGTATCATATATGTATTATACAAAGGTTAAGTTAAGATATCAACCATTCTTAATATAAAATTTCTTATCTTTATCTTTAACAAGCATAAATGAACTTTCGAGTTTTTAACCTCTGCTCATTTTATTCTTTATTTTGAACTCTTATTTTGTTATACACAATTAAATATTTTATGTTGAATTATATTAATTCATAAAAAGTACATATACCTACTTAATATGTCAAATATTAAAGTTTGGATTATTTTTTCCTGGTTTCAAATGTTTCATTCAACTCTCTTACATATTCCCAAATGGGAAGATTATTTAGTAATAATTCTAGAAATTTTAAAATTATTTATTTGTAAAAATATTTAAAATTTTTCTATTAAAAGTATTGATTTATAACTTTTGTAAAATTATTCTCAGATCACTTATGGCAAAACATACAATTCAAGTGAACTTTTGAATAGGGAAAAAATCTACAATGAAGCTGTCTCAAACATAACAAAGTTTAACTCCGAAAGCCATTTTTACAAACAAGGTTTATTATCAATGGGAAGATTTTAAAATGTCTTCCTTGTATTGAGTTACAATTAAACACAAATATAATGATTTGATATAAATATTTACTTGTAATCAATTTTGAAAATTTAGGCGTTAATTGGTTTTCGGATTATACAACAACGGAGTTCAAAAGTTTTCTTGGGCTTTCTCGTAATAATAGAATTACTGGAAAATATCGGAATAAATATGCTTTGATAAATCAAACACTTCCAAATTCACTTGATTGGCGAGACACAAAGGGAGCTGTCACTCACGTGAAGAATCAAATGAAATGTGGTTCTTGTGCTGCATTTGCTGCTGTAAATTTTTATTAATAAAAATATAAATACACAACTTTAATAGTTTTCTCAAAACTTTTATAATTATCCAAAAGGTAGGAGCACTCGAAGGGCAAAATTTCCTTCGAAATAATGTTCCTAATCTATCGTTGAGCGAGCAATATATTCTGGATTGTTCCAAAGGTCTAACAACAAGTCTAATCTTATAAAGAAAATTTTAAAATTATTTATTACTAAAATAATTAAATACCTAAATCTAGAATGTATGTAAATAAATTTTTCAACGATGGTTTTCTTTAATTTTAAAAATGAATCAATAATTATTTTGATTTTTAAAAACTGCAACAAAATTTTTATAATTTAAGAAACTGACACTTGTCATGGAGGAGGTTTACCTTGGCTAATATTTGACTGGTGTTCTGAAAATCACAGCCTTGACAAGGAAGAATGTCGCCCTTATTTAGGACACGGTTATTATTATTATTATTAATTCAAATTTAAATTTCTTTAGATTATTTATTAACGTTTAAATACATATATCTGTAGAAGGATTATGCCCTGGTCATAAAGATTGTAGTTCTGGCATCAAAGTGAGCGGATATAAAGAAGTACCCCATAATGATGAAAATGGATTGCTTAACGCTGTTGCTTTTCTAGGACCAGTATATTAAAACACTATTTATTTTTAATTTACACAATCTTTTAAAAATCTTAAAACATTTTTAAAATTTAAGATAATAAATTAACATCTTTTTAAGGTTGCTGTTGGAGTTGATGGAACTCCACTTCAAAAATATTCAAGTGGAATTTTAGATGATCCAACTTGCACAGAAAAAGGTAAATACATAGATGCATCTATAGGTAGATATATGCTATATTTCTAATTAATGTTTTGAGTTATAATTAAATACAAAGCATTAATTATTAATAATAATAGTTCTAAAAATAATCAAATAAAACGTTGTTTTTTAGGTATGAATCATGCTGTGTTGGTCATCGGGTAATAAATTTAAAACTAAAAATAATAAATTAAACAACACATGCACCTATGTACGTAAAACTATAATATAAATGCATTATTTAAGATATGGAACTGAAAATGGAAAAGATTATTGGTTGTGTAAGAATTCATGGAGCACAAAATGGGGAATGGCTGGATTTTTTAAAATGGTAAGGCATAAATTTAATATTATTTTAATAATAAAATTGTTTTTATTCATTAATTGAAATTAAAATTCTAATTAATTAAAATAAATCTTAGGCAAGAAATGCAAACAATATGTGTGGTGTGGCATCAAATGCCACAATTCCGATATTGGCATAAAAAGATTTCTTGGGAAATAAACACATCTCGTAATATAATTTTATAATTTTAAACAATAATTTTAAAATTTTTATCAATAACATGACTTGTAATATACTAAATTTTTTTTAAATAACGAAACATTTTTTGTAATTGAAATATTATCATAAATAAATACAAGTTACTAAATTAATTATATAATTTTATATGAATTTTATCCATTAAAATATTTAAATATTTTCTTCAAAGTTGAGTTTAATTAATTTTGATAAAAAATTCCAAAATTTAAGAACAGGGAGATTCAACCTTTCAGCAATGGGATAAGGACATTTATTTGAAAATTCACTTGCACATTTTTCTTCTCCATACGCAAATCCAGTATCAATGGCATTTAAATATATTTCATATAAACTTTTTGACATTTTGCTTTCTCTCATATATTTTGTTAAAACTGACATTTTATTTTCCCTCAGTCGATTCAAAATGAGATTAGAAATTGGATAATAGAAATCTTCATTGGCGGAAAATTCGCAAATTGCTCTCATTTGACATGAATGCTCAGAAATCTAAAAAATGTAAACTTTCTGATTATCTGTAATACTTTCTGACTATTCTGATTTTGAAATTTAAACTTTTGAAATTTTGAAAGTAATAAATAGTACTTGTAATAATTGGAAATATTTTGAAACGCTGTCCAAATTTTCTTGAACAATGGGGTCATCTTCGAATGTCGGCTCTTCATTAATGGGATTTAAATCATTAAGACTTCGTTGGAGTCTTCGTTGATTAAACAAATTTGGCATTGAAGGGAGAACGAGTGTCAAAGGAATTGATAAAAGGACAATTAAATGTGTTTGAGCGTTGACGTTAAATTGGAGAAATCTTTTTTGCCTTGATTGTCGCGTTTCATTCGAATGCAAACCTCTAGATATATTTAATTCTTCGCTTATGACTAAAGAATTACTTGTTATAAGAATTGACAAAAGAATCGACAATTTAATTTTCATATTTGGAAATAAGAATTAAACAAAACAAAGTTTTTGTCAGAGTGGAAGTTTAATAAATGCACGTGTGTGCTTCTGTTAATTTTAACCAAAGTCTGAATTAAATCACTTTAAAATATGCAGTTTTGAACACCATATGCATATTACCCAAACTCAAAGTAGAACAAATTGCTGTTAAATCTTAATTATATCACCTCGAAATGAGGTAAAGGTAATTCAGTTGGCAAAAATATTATGACTTTTATGGAGCTAAGTGTTAACAAAACACTTTTCGGTAATATATTTAAATAATGCAAATATCTACTTTTAACGGGTTTTAACAATTCTAACAACATTGTGCAATCATTTTTTATTACATTTTCAAATCATATTCCTATAATTTAATAAAGTGGATCAATCGATGTAATTATTTTTAATTTTTATTATTTATTATATTATACATGTTTTTTGTAATATTATTTAATGTTAGCAGATAAATTACATTGATATTTTTGTTATACATAATTAAGTTTATGAACATCTTTAAACAGCAATAAATTAATTTAAATTATCTTCAATTTCGAATTTCATGAATGTTGAAAGAAATCTCCAAAATGTGATGACTTCCATGTTAAGTCTTTCATCCAAACTCACTTTACAATTTCCGTATTTTTCTTTGCATATTTTTTCTCCATAAGACATTCCTTCAGTTGCTGCCAAGTCAAATGCCCCAAATAAACTTGGTTGGTTGTTATTTATTTTAGAATTTTTTCCTTCTTCATAAATAGAAGGAGGGAGTTTCGCGTTAATTATTTTATTTAAAAATATTTCTGAGATTGGAGAATATTTTTCAGGATTTGCCGAAAATTCACAAATTGCACGAATTTGGCAGGATTTTTCTTCAATCTTGTGCAATTTAAAAGAAGTTAATGTTAAATAAATATTATAATTAACACCTACCATTATTAAATGATTTGGAATAATAAATTGTAATAACATTAATTATGCTACCTTTAATAAACTGAAATAAGAAGAAATTTTATTAAGGAGCGGCTCAACAATTTTGTGATCTTTATATGAATTTTCTTCTATTGACCTCGCGTTCCTTCCAAATCCACCCCAATCATTCGAATAAAGTAAATCCTTTCCTATTATGGGCAATGCAGTAGTAATCGGAATTCCAAATATACATCTAAAAAGATTTTTATATTAAGAGTTGTTTTTAAAATAATTTTATTCAAATTTTAAATGTAAAAATTACCCCAAATAAAGATAAGATCCATGATTAAACCGAATGAATCTTTTATCTCTAGATAATAATTTCGCTTCACTTTTAATGTCATTGTCAAAAAGTTCCAATCTTTCGTTTTTATTCAAATTATCAAAATAGTTTAAATTTATGCCGCTGAATGTTTTTATTGATTTAAAGCTGTTAATGCTTGTAAAAAAATTTATAAAAATTAAAATTGGTATTGAATTCACTTTGATTAAATTCATGGCGTTTGAAGGATTGTGAAGTATTTAGAAATGATCTGTGTAGCACTGGAATTTCATTTGTAAATATTAAAAACTATAAATTTTAACGGTGAAGCTAGTGAATTTAAATTGCATCATTTAAACTGCAATTAAATATTTAGAATTTACTTAAGGAGGTGATTCTTTCCACAAAACAAGAAGCAAGTTCTTTAAATAACAATAAGTAAAAATACTGGCTATTATTATTATCCTAGATATATAAATTATATAATACACATTTAATTGATTTATAAGATATTTATTAATAAATATATGTTAAGAGTAAGTTCAACTCAGGACACGTCTTAAATTGGGTCTCCCGCCATGTATTTAAACAACTAGCGCGACCATCCCGCATATAGGGGGTCGAAAAAATCGTAACTATTTGGAAAGTAAATATAACTTACGATATATTTACTTTTCCATTATTATAATTTTATGAAATTACTTACTATATTCAATGAAAGCAATTAGGCATGCTATAAATAATGCTGAGTAAAATAATATAAAAATAGTACTTAAGGTTTGAAAGGGTAAACCTTTTAATTCAATGATTGGATCAGAAATTTTAAGATTTCTAAACGGTATTTTACTTTTTATTTTGTAATCTTTATCAACAGATCTAGCTTGATTCGCCAATAAATTATTTTTCCAAAATTCCAAAATTCCAAATTCTCTCATTGAATAAATACTTCTTAAAAGAATATCTGAGATTGAATTTCTGAAAAACATCCAAAGTTGTGTATAACGAAATTTCATATCCATCTCTTTATTTTTAATTACAAAAGTATCTGGAAATGTTTTAAAAATGCGTTCAAATAATCTAATGGTGTATTCCATTCCGATGAAAATAAAATTTTGTGGAATTACTAAATTAAAAAATACATTTTTTTTAATTCTATATCCTATCGCTAAATCACTTATATCTCTCAAATCCCCATTGGGCGTTAAAAAAATGGTTTTGTTATGCAAATCCAATATTTCAGCTGAACGAAACGGTAAAAGACTAATTGTTTCTTTAAATAACGAATTAATCACTTTTGTAGTTTCGTTGCCATACCCTATATCAATAGGATCAGTGGTCAAAATTAAATAATTATAGTTTACTATTTGTTCAAATGAATTCGGAACCGCTGGAGGAATTTCAGTTGATAAATCAGAAAAAAGACCACCTTTGTAAACATTGCTAATCAGCATAACTAAAATCAGCCACAATCCCACGCAAACGACAAAAATAAATTGTTTCTTTATAATTATTTCAAATGTTAAACTTCTACCTTGTTCTAAAAAAGATAAAACAATTAATGAATACAAATTACCAACTTCAAATATAACAATTTTCCAATTTTTCCCTTGCAAATAAATGAATATGATAGTAAGAGTAGCACAAATCATGAAAGGGGAAATAATTGTCAAAACCCATAATTTTTGTTCAAATGGCTCTAATAGCGTTAACCAATTATATTTAACATAATTTTTGTTTATAATCACAATAAAATTAAAAAATTCTGTATTTATACCAACCGGACAAAAAGATAATTTTAATCTATTTTCACTAGAATAAATTTTGAAATTTTGCGTATCATAAACATGGAAAGGAAATATTCCCCCAATAAAATCTTTATTACCATTTTTTTTGTTATAAAATGACAGATTATATCTCTTTATTATTTCAACCGTCCCACACCATTTATATTCATAAGCAACGAATATATTACAAGAAAAGTGAGATCGAATAACTTCAGAATCTATAGAGGCTTGTTTATAATTTTGATTTACCCTTTTAACAAACAATTTTAATTTACGAGAATTCGTTTTATATAATAACGGCAAAGACGATTGAGGATATTCGGCATAGAATATAGAAACTTTTTCTGAACAAGTTTGACAGAAAACATTTACAATTGAAGGTAGTCCATTCGCTTCACAAATGAGGATAATTGAATTTGAATGTATTAAATTATTCCGATAATAGTATAATAAAAAATATCTCGGTGGGCTTTCTAATTTTTTGAAACTCAAAATTGTATAAGTGGGATTTATATTTAAATACAACAATGAGAATCTTATTTTATACATTCTATCAGATAGGTATATAATTTTTTCATCAATTTGGTTTGAAAATGGATAAATGAAGAAAATCGATTGACAAGGAATAAATTTTAATTGATAAAATGTTCGTGGACCAAATAATTCAGGTAAAGATTTTATAGTCAAATTTTCATTGAAAATATCGTATAATTTATAAAATAAATTATTTTCGATAGTTTGAATGACAATAATACTTCCATAATCATTGAAATATAATCCATATAAATTTGATAAAGCTGAACCTTCTTCGCCATTATTCCATTGCCCAACTAATATATTAAGACACGAGCGAAAAATGGCGAAATTTTTAGAAACTCTGCTAAAATCATTTTTTTGAATGGATTTATCAACAGTAATTAAACTATTTGATTCTCTTAATAAATGCCATATATAAAAAAATAGTGCACCAAAATGCAAGAAATAGGCCATGAAATTTTATCCAATGTTGTTTAATTTTATAAAATATCAAAATTTTAACCTTTACAATAGAAAAAATATTTTAAAATTGACCGAGCGAGTTAAAACTTTCTAGAACCATTTGAAATCAAATTCATAAATACATTGATATGATTAATGGTTTATTTATTTATAAAATTTAAGACAAATTGTCATTTAGATTCATTATAATTTATAAGATGTGATGAAGAAGAAACAACATAAAATATTAACGATAACATAATAGTTAATAGTAATACCTAAATAACATAGAGATAGCAATGTCAGATGAAAAAATATCTCTACACTCGAGCACTCTACAGCTACAGGTATTATAATAATATTCATGAGATAAATAGGAATATTTTGTATTATGGCAGTTAGAAAAATTGTCATCAATCATAAAGTACTTCAATAGACACTTCGATTCTTATGGCTTAAAATTTGGACGAACTTCTTCTCTTTATAACCTTTTGGATTGGAAAAGTGTGAAAATGTTATATATATATATAATTTGTAATTTAATGACGTTAATAGTAGATTAATGTTTCAGTACAACATATTTTTTATTAATAATTTATCAAATACAAAATAGAATCATGTACTTACTTAATTACATATGGTATTTAAACAAGTACACAAAGAGTGGATACGTAATGTTACGTGATAGTGATGTTAATTAATTCTACTTAATACCTGCTGCCTGTCCTGTAAGATAGGTACTGGTATGCGCACTAATCACTAACATTAAATAATAATACTAACTGTATTAGTAATTGATGTGTCAATTTTAAAATGTTACCATTTCGGACTTTTAATTGTCATTTCATGGATATTTAAAATCAAGGAAATGATAAAGATTAGCAAAATGTCAATAATAAATCTCATATAATCATAATCATTTATTCATATCATATCAAAAATTTAATTTTGTCTTATCATTTTATCGAACAATGAGTTTTATATTGTGCTTCATATTCTAGTTAAGCATATCTCAAAAATAATTCCCAATTTGTCACCTTACATAAACATACAAGAATGAATTATAAGATTATATTTTTAATCAATTAAGTAAGATTACATGGATTTATTGTTTAATTATTAGCAAAAATAGTTTTAAAGTTATATAAATTTATAGATAGGTCTCCCTGTACCATATAAAAAGAAAATGTTAAATGGTTTGTTACCTTAATTTGAAATTAAAGAGCCAGAATGCTCAGATACGCAGTTTTAGCTCTTTTGGTGGCTTTTGCTTCGGCAAAGTCAATCGTTCCCAAGAATGTGGAAGGAATTGAAAGGTGTCGTAAGTGATACATATATAATATATAATACACTTCAATTTCCCCATATACATAACTTCATATTAAAATCTAAATTAATTATTTAATTTCAGCATCAGCAGGAGTAGTTCATGCCGTCCGAGTTCCGGGATGTACAATTGTCCCATGTGAAGTGTTTGCTGGAATCTCTGTCACACTGGAAGCTGATTTCACCCCATGTAATTTGAAGTGAATTCAAAATAGTATTTGTATTTTAATTACTAAAATTCTCAATAACTAAAAAATTATTCCGATTTCTTTCAATAGCTGAGTCAGGCCCCCGTATGCGTCTTTTCGTGACGACGGTTTTCCTCGGAATTACAATTACTCTCACCGATGAATTGATTGAAGGACAAGTTGAAGGAGGAGCTCCCTACACAGTCAGATATCTCATCGAAGACATCCCAGAACTTTACGTTGGAGTAAGTTCCAATTCAAATTCTTACAAAAATTACATTATTTTTTTCATTATTAATGAATTATTAATTTTAACTTTAATTTCCAATTTACAGTTCCAACTTCCATTGACCATTGAACTTTTCTCAAATTCTGGAACCAAGGAATGTTGTGCCAAGGCTCCAGTCAAAGTTTCAAGACCGCCATTTTTCTAAATATTATTTATTAAAACAAACGATCAAACAAAAATCTAATTTTATTCTATTCCCATTTCATAAAAAATTATAGTTCAATAAACAAAACATCAATTCATTTATAACTTAACATCATTATTTAATTAATGTCGTTCTATGTATGTGAATACGGTTGATAAAAGAATTCACAAAAAATTTAATTAGGGCATTATCAAGCAATCTTCAGAGTTATCCTTATTGTTTTTTTAGAACTATTACATAGCTTTCATCCAATAAGTTTTAATGACCATAGATGTCGCGAACAATTTTCCTTAATGCCCCAAAATAAATCTTTTATCTGTTTAAAATAAAATTTTCATTGATTAATTAATAAGTATAATTAGTATCGTCTCTAGACTTAATTTATCTTAATCACAAAATAAGATAAATAATATTATCAAAAATAAAATGTTATGTTATTCTTTATAATTACGTATTTAATAGGAAGGATTGCGATTAAAGTAGGTTTAAACATAATAGAGAATGGCTTTTGAGGGATAGGTGATGGTTGGAGATTGTGAATGAAGCCATGTGAAACGCGTCTTAAAGAACATCAACTTGGCTCGTTTGTTCTCAGTTCATCTTGGCCTTTCGCACTCTCTTCATCTCTCCCCTTTTCTAACTCTCATCGTTCAATTTGACTTACAATCTCATTCATTTAAAAAAGATTCAATATAAATCAAAACTTACATTTACATTTACAGTATTTACAAACTCCATTTCAAATATAACATTATTCACACTTGAATAATAAAAAATTTATTTAATTAAGTAAAATATTTGTATTTGTGGGATTGGATACTTCTTCAAGCAATATTAATAGCGATTTTCAACATTTAAAAAATGTGGGGTGGGGACGAAAAAAGAAGAAAAAGAAATAAAATTAATTATTCTTCATTTAGAAAATTCTCTATTGATTTGAATCAAGTTCTTCTATCTCTCATTTTATTTAATTTGTCGGGAATCCTGGTAGAATGTGGACATTTAGACGAAGGAATTTTAGTTGGGAAATCGAATCAAGTTGAGATCGAAGTTGACGGAGATTTCGAACACGTTGTTGAGTCCATTGAAGGCGAAGTGGAAACGGTAGTTTTGGAGAGGAACAAAAAAGAACGAGATGATCTTTTTTCCTCTACGTCCAAACTAAAAGATCTTTTTGCAAATGAACTCCAAATTGTTCAACTACTCGACACTTTTGCAGACTACACCATTGAAAAAGCAAAAGTTGTAAAATCGTAAGAAAATTTTTGATTTATTTACAATTAAATTCTAAAATTAATTCTAATAATAAATCTTATTTAAAAAAAATTAATATTACACAGCCTTAAATTTTTTTGCATTGTTTTCGAGTTGATTTGCTACAATTATCTCTTTAATTAACGTTTACATAAATGTCTTTACGGTATCATCATAATTTGGGTTCATTAAAATTTAGTGATCATTTAAAACTAACGTTAGAACCCTATTTAAAGCATTTCATTATAAGGTTTGTTCGGTTATTCAATGAATATTTAACTCTCCTTAAATTGCAATTAGAAATAATCATCTCGTTGAAAAGACGCGGAAAATTAAACGCCTTTGAGATGAATTCAGTTAAAATGAGCTAATTGCTAAGTAACATATCTAAAAGAAGAAAAGAACAATTGTCAAATATAAAAATCTTTTTTAAATGTGCAATAAAAGCACCCATATTTACAATTGAAGGGATCTTGAAAGAAATGAAAGAACCCATTGGATGCAATTAGCAAAAGAGAAGAAATTGCAGTAAATTGCCCTTAATTATACCTCTACTGGTTCTTCTCCCATTGGCCCCTTTTTACCAACAGCTTGCCAATATACTTAAATGACTTTTAACAATGAAGGTCCAATTGGGAGAAAATGTCCAAAATACATCAAATTGCCCAAATATTTTATTAATGGGATAAAAGTATAATAATAAAATAATAATATAAAAATGAAACTAAATCTTGTGAAAAGCTTTGAAGCTAAACGATCGTCACAAAGGAAGTTAAACGAGATGCTTAAAACCAATTTCATTTTATAAGGTTCACTGGGCCCAATGAGGATTTTTCTTTCATACAAATTTTCCCTTTCAATCCTTACAATCACCAAGTTTCAATCATTTTTTATGAATTAGTGAAACTTCATTTTTCTCGTTACATTTTATTACATGAGTTAAACTGTCTCATTGCAATTATCATATAACTACCAAGAACCATTGTAACAAAACGAAAACCCATTTTAGGCATAGGATGTTAATTTCTAATATTTTATATTCCTACTGTTGCTAAGTAACTACATGGTTATAATATTAAGTATATACTTAATGTTAGTAGTTAAATATGTAGAATTGCTTCCATGACTATTGTATTCATAGCGTCTAATTTTCTCTTGATTTAGCTATGTGGCTGCACAAAAGCGCTTATTAATGAGCGGGAAAGACAAATCTGACGTTGTTGGTCATCCTGTCAACGCCTACCTTTTAGTTCGACGAACCACTGCAGATTTTGAAGACACGGAAATTGCGCTTCATTCAATTGCCAACTACAGTCAAAGTACGTGAATTGATTTAACTGCTTCTGTACAAAGACCCTTCTTGGTCATCTGAGCTCATCAATCTTTTATAATTCTAATGTTTTTTCCCATTGTAAAGAATCTCTCATAAAGATTGAAAGATGTTTAGAAAAATATTGTTTTAAGTCTTTATCCCGAGTTTCTCTTCTTTTCATTAAGAAGATGTTCCGTGTAAAGAGATAAATAATAAAAGGGATATTTGACAATCTGTCATTCATTGAGCTAAAAGGAGAAATTGAACATTTTTAACTTCTACCGATCATTCAAAGTTTTGTTAATTGGCTTCTTAATTACAAACATCTTTTTATTCGTCCTTTTCTGACGTTATTGTTATCGAGAGAAATTAAAGTTAGCAATGGGAGGGAGATGACACGCAGTTAATTTCTTTTAACTTTGAAATACTAAAATCACAATGGCAGAATTTTAAATAATTTATATAGGATGAATATTCGATCTCACCATTAGAAGTTTCAACTGGTTTATCCTATAATATTTAAAGTTAAAATCATTATTATGGTAAATATAATTCAAGTTTATGAGTGAAATTTAATTTAATTTAGAATTAACCGCCAAAGTTTTGTGACATTGATATAATTGATCACTCTTGTCTTAATCCATATTAAAGCGTAAAGTGGTAAGCTTGAATAAGTAAGGATTAAACGTAGTATTAATGAGTTTGATCATTATGGTTAATTATTGTCCATAATGCTCCCCAGTGTTTTGTAAAAGACAGATGGGTTAATAGCGGATTTGTTCAGTGTGAAACTGTGAAGGGAATTATTCATCATTTCTGCATTTCAATTTAGCAATTTCAATAGAAGACGAACTTTACTATCAAAAGCATGAATATTCAAAATGACATCTGCTTACAAATAACCCTCATTAAGAGTCTTTCAACGTTTGATAAGAACTTTGTCAGTTGGATGAATAAGTGTGAGAAATAATATTTAAATGGCGTGGTGAATCGGATTAAAAAATGAGATGGCAAAAGGAGAAAACGACACATTTTTTAGATTTTTATTACAATGTGGTGTTAAATGAGTAAATTCCGCCGTTCTCATTTCCTTCAATCCACTTGGATTTCATTTACTTTAAAGACAATAAGCTTTTGGTGCGCTTATTAAAAATGGCGAGGATAAAGGGGATTAAAATGAAAAGTGGACGCGTGGAAGTAAATAAACTCAATTTGTCCTGTTTCCATTAAGTCATTTTCTCATCTTCATCTCCGGCTTTGAATTTATAAGAGTTTTAAAAGAGTTTAGCAAAATGGCTTCAAGTTCTTGAATCCTCTATGCACATTTCTCGTTACCAAATTGCTCAAAGGAAAGGAAATGCAAAGTTAAAAGTTATCAGAATGGAAATGTCGAGTGGATTCTTGAGAGTGTGAATGAATCGTGTGAACGGAATCAAACTCATCGTGCAATGAAAAAATCCTTTTGTTCTTGTGAAGATTCTCTTTCGGCTTTTCATGTCAAGAACTTCCAATTTCTCCATCGGTTCTTCACACAAACACACGATTAATATGCAAAAAATCAACATTGGAAAAAATGACACGATTTAACAAAACTTGCTACACAATTTGGATAATATTTCAAGATTTTACATTCATAAAAATGGTTTTATTAATTATTTTCAATTTTTCATACAAATGTACTTTCGTATTCATTATATTTATATAAACTGTTCTTTTTATGAAACACGCCATTTTGAAGTTCTTTATGCTTTGTCTCACTTGGGTACATTTCAAACCGCTCAAGATTGCGTATCGATTGTTCCACTATTTAAAACTAACATAAAAGTACGTAAGAATTCACACTTAATAATATGGATATGTATATAAATGTATGTTTACTAATGTACTTTTTTGAAAATACAGATGTATTGTCAATGTATTATTATTGTCAATACAGATGTCTGTATTGCTATATATTTGTATTACATTGTATATTTACTTTTTAAAGGTAAAAAATTTCTAAGTTGTCTTAAAAGTAATTTACAATTAGTCATTGGATCAAAACAAAGGTGGTTCTTTATAGTCTAAATCTCCAATAGATGAAATCTTGTAAATAATGCCTATAATTTAATTGTTGGGTATAATAAGGAATGTAGGGCAATTGAAGATGGGGAGATTGATTGAACTGACGGTTCGTTGGAGGATTCAGAAGAGGAATTCTCTCATTATTATTACAAAGATCCCAATGTATTAAAAAGATAGGATTGATAAGGGGAGAAAGGTGGTAACTTGGTAATGAGATTATTTCTTGTTCGCAATTCTCCTATCTTATTTAATTATGCTTCTGTAAGAGTCCACTCAAGGTTGTTATACTTATACTCACAGGTGAGTGTGAGGTGGCAAGGGAAATTAACTGTAAATAAATCTATATGTTTCTCTTGGCGTGTTTACGTTCCTCCTCTTCTTGAAGCTTCTTCGACCGCGACTTCACCCAATTCACCCCAATGCACAAATAAACACGTGCATTACCATCTTCAACACCCTGCTCCCACATAGACCAAAAACTGATGTACATCGATGCGCTTTATTTTCTTTGAACCTTCAATTACGATTTTGAACATTATTTAAATATTGAACCATGTACTATAATTTAATTTACGGGAAATGACTCACTTAATATTTCAATATGAAAATCTTCACTTTCTGTCGATTAAATTCTACATAAGTATTCTGTATTAAATCGACAGGTTTCTATTAAAATATTTCATTTCAACTTTCCCAAAAAATTGAAAATCAGCCGTCAGATAGGAAATTCCAACTGTGTGTTTAATGATGAAGGGAAATTTATCCGTGGTTCTTTTTCTGAGTCTCTTTGAATTTTGACTCAAAGGAGGAATTGAATGAAGTCCATCAATAACTTCGGGAGGTTGAATGCCACCATTGTTGTGGAGATAAAAGAGACTCCGAACATCATGATGTCCATTATTGCCTTTTTTACCTCTTTTTTCATTTAATGTAGGGCTAGACGTCAACACCAAATGGTCTAAATAACGCAAATGTTGTAGTTGGTAGAAAGCCATATAGGAGATAATGTTGTAAATGGTATGAACCGTGTTCCACTCATTTCCAACGTCTCCTTACAGTTTGTTCTCTACGAGGTTTTAAAATTCCCGTTAAGACATTTATGAATCACGAGAGCTCTTCGCTTCCCTAATTTCAACTCCATGAACTCAACTCAAATCCCATGCGGAGTCCCACGAGGATCCGCAAAATCCTTAAAACTAAATCATGCCAATTTGAACAAAAGCCCACTTGAATCAAAATGCAAAAAATAATCTAATTTGCAAATCCTCCAATGGTTCCAATTGCTCCAATCTCCAATGATGAAAATTTTAAGAGAGGGAACTTGAACAAGGTGGAGAAGAAACCTAAACGGAATTTAAATATTCAGAGCAGTAAACATTTGTCATGTAATCTCTCCTTGTTAAATAAATTCATATGTTGAGGGGGCAGTCAGCTCAGATTCTCTAACTATCTCAAATTACGAGTTCATAAATCCATGACATTCCCATATAACCCAGGTTGGTCTTGAGCACCTGGATGAAGAAACTTGAACAAATCTGTTTAAACTGTTATTTAAATGCAAATTCCAAATTACACGCTTTGGAAAATTCACAAATTGCAATGACAAAAACGAGGGTATAAATATTAAACAGTTTTAAACGAGATGATCAGTTTACAATAAACATTTGCATAAAGTAAACAGTTTGTTAGCATCATTTGGTTAAACTACTACCAGAAGCAGAATGAATTCATTTCGCAGTTTAAATAATTGAAATTGATGAATTGAGTAAATAAGTAATTAAATGATTTTTTTTTATTCATCTTCAGGTGTTTACAATTGGATTGAAGCCTTTCGTGAAGGGAATAATTTTCCTCAAATGGATGATTTAAATGGAGCTGCAGCGGCGCTTGTTCGTCTCCAAGACACTTACCAACTCGACATGCTCAATCTCGCTAAAGGAAACATTTTACCTCCACATGGGAACAACAATAACAATGAAATTCAGAAGAAAATTAAAGGTAGGACCTTTTTTGCTATTTGGTCATATAGCACGACCAGTGTTATCTTTATACAACAATTCATCTTAATGTTAGTTAGACTTCTTTCATTGTTGATAACGCTTGTGCTGATTCTTTAACGGCCTCTTCACATGTCTGTCGCTATTTTTATTATCTTGTCAATTTTTTCCATCATGTAATGTATCTCTGGTCTGACGCGACTAATTTGGTTCCTTGTCGCGTATAAAAATTAAATGAATTTCCTATACTTACTAATTATTCTTACATTGTAAATGGAAATAAATTTTTCATAACTTTCTCTTCGTCTGTCTGTCTATATCTGTACCAAAATGTCTTTTTGCCATAGGCTTTGTGCAAATGCATCTCAAATTAGATACATTTCACAATTTTACGCTATTTAATGTCTCTATGACAATTAACTATATGATGATACAACAACTGCAATTAAAGGTTGAATTGTTTCACGGGCAATTACTTATATTACTTAAGTGTGAACATGTATGGGTTATTCTTGTACAATTTTTAATGAACCAATCTTGCTTTATTCAACATTAATTACCTATGCTACATTTTTAGATATATTAGGTACATATGGTACAGGAAAGGAAGTATTAAAGTGTTCTCAACTTTTAAAAATCTTTCTTAAAATTATAATATAAGTATTAATGAATTAAAATTAATTAACTGGGTTTTTATTATTATAACTGCGATTTGTTTTTTAAGGTTTTTCAAGCACTGAAAGCTTATCCGCTCGTGATTTGATGTTCCTTGGCAAACATTCATTTGGACTTGGATTTTACGATCGGGCAATTGAATGGCTTTCAACAGCGGAAGTCGCAGCCAATGCAGAACAAAATTCTTCGGCTCTCATCAGTGAAATTCAACCTTCGTTACAAGCAGCAATTGAAGTGGTCAGTTGAATCAAACTTTCATTAACCATTGACTTTAACCACCTTAAACAAGTTAATAATGTTCAAATGTTAGAAAATTATTCAAATCAAATTTTTTGTAGTTTATTTAACGAGATAAACAATGAGTAATTTTTGCAGCTTCCTCTATTTGCCAATAGTACAAGTATTGAAATGTTTTGAATGAGCAAATTGGAATGAAGAATCATTATTATTAATTATGAACTGACGAAGATGTATAAATTCCATGTATTTATCATTAGCGTCTGAGAAATAGTTGGTTGTCATTCAAGAGGATTTGTAAAGGACGAATCTTAAATGTTTATTCCCCTCTCCCAAAAGGGAACAATGTAACTGAGATTTAAAACGAGAGTTGACGTTCTTCTGGTGTGTAACTCTGCGGCGAGACATCCTTTAATAATTCAACAACAATAATAATAATAAAGGGATATCCAGTCGAGCGAGAAATGATAGGAAATGATGAAATCTCATCTCTTGTATAACTTTTCCTTTTGCCAACCTCTCCCAAACGTGGAGATGAACCAAGCCGAGTTTCCTCTATTTTTTGAACATTTTCTATCATCGGCTTTCAATTAACTTTCGAATCAAATTCGAGACGAATCGACTAAATGTAAATGTTAAATTTCCTTGAGATCCTTCACAAATATTCTCAGCATTTCGCAACGGACGGTTCGTTGGACATTTTGCCTTTCTCAATTTTATAAGTTATTTTTGCATGAGAAATGAGAATTCGTTACCACGATTGGAAACACTGTGAAGCGAGTTTTTATTTAAACTTATAAGTTTATAAATGTTATAAACTCATCATGTATAATTTAAAGCTAACATTAATTTTAAAAATTAATTAAAAAATCGTGCAAAGGCGTAGTAAGAAGGAAGTGAGAAAATTTTCATTTCTTTTATGTATAGAAAAAATTGAAATTTGAAATATTAACTGCATGGATGAGATGATGAAAATAATTATGAAATTTTTATTTTATTGTTCTTGTCTTCTTTTCTGTTTTACAGCATGACGATATTTTGGTTCGTCAAGGACCACGTGGAGTGACATGGCGAACCAACGACACGCCTTACAATTCCGCTCTTGCCAAAGGATGGGATCAACTGGCCAAATCACATAAACACGTTTTCACACCCAAACTCCTCCAAAGACAATCAGAGGAAGAAGAGACGGAACATTATGTTAGATTGTGCAGAGGAGAGGAATTAAGGGTAATTACATTTTCATCATAACTATCATTTCTCAAACCATTCAATTATACAATTAGTTAATTAGTTTGTACAATTATTTAATTGAAATGAATTTATTAAATCTAAAATGAGACATATTTGTAGGATAAAGTGAAAGAAGCCAAACTTAAATGCCATTACAAATTCACTGGTTCCAGTTACTTAACAATTTCTCCACTCAAGGTATTTTCAATTTAATTTACCCAATGGCATTCAATTTATAACGGAAAATAGATCAGATCCAATGAATAATTGCAAAATTGAGTATGAAATTTTATGCAGATTGAAGTCCAATCCGAGGATCCTTATATTGTTGTTATTCGTGACTTTATAACTGCTAAGCAAACAGATCGACTTATTCAACTTGGAAAACCAAAGGTAAATAGGTTTTTGAATATTATAAAAATACAAAAATAATAATTAAATAATTGCAATTAATAATACATTTATATTACCTTTACATTTAAATAAAGTATTGTTAAATGAAGTAAAGTAAAACTGAAAAATATTAAGGAAGCATAATTTAACTGAAAGATTTCAAAGATGTTTAAAATGGGAGTATGTATGTAGTTATATAGGTCAAGACATCGGCACCACGCTGAGGGCCAAAAAGATGTCGTGAGTCAAAAGCGTATAAGTCAAAAGTGAATTCTTTTACCTTTTTCCCCATTTTGTCTTCTTTTGTCTTTCGCTCACAGTAGATAACAAAAGGATTTAAGTAGAATTAACACTTTCACACCAATTTATAGGGAACATGGCCGAACATGTCTTTATTTGGAATGGTCTATTAACCCGATAAATTAACCTTTGGATTTTGAACAAAATTAAATGCATGGACCAAATAATTTTTAATATAAAATAGTTTGGGTAATTTGAGTATTAAATTGGAAGTAAAGTAAAAGCGATTTCTTTACTAATGCCATTAACATTAACTTAACAGCTTCACGCTTCAATGCACCAGGCTAAAAGTGGCACGGGGTTTATCAAGAGTTTGGTTCGAGTAAGTAAAAGGTAAAGTAGATGTAATTGGAATATTTTTATAAAAACAACTTAACTATATATTTCTTATTTAACTTTAAACTAAATTATAATTTATGTTTTATTTAAGTATTTAGATCACATAATTGCTTTCTATTACACTTTTAGTTAGTATTTATTATTATAGTTCTAAATGCTCAACTAAATAAATTTCCCATTATTTTAATATTACTTATAAAAATGTTAAAATTTTTAAAAATTGTCGTGTTTGCAACAGCGCTTGGATCAAAGACTGGGAAGATAGCAGTTTCCTCACAAAGGTTACAAAAAGAGTTGAGCTTGTGACGGGACTCAAAGCCTCATGTGATAAAGAAGCTGAAGATTATCAAGTAATATAGTATAACAGTAATTTTACCATTTATCAGTAATACTATACGTATTATGTTTAATTATCTCTTATAAACATCAATATTATAATTTTTAATTAATCAATTACAGATTGCCAATTATGGACTCGGGGGTCTTTACGTTCCCCACACAGATCATCTCATGAACAATCCAAACCCGGATGCATATACCCCATGGGAAAGATTTGTTGGGGATAGAATTGCCACCTTGATGATTTATGTAAATTAATATAATAAGATTTCCAACAATTTTATAAAATCTTAATCATTAAAATTATAAGCAATCTTATATTAAAAATAAATGAAATTTTAAAATAAAAATTTTATTTTTTCAAACCCTTTTTTTAAATTTTAGCTTACAAACGTTGAAAGCGGAGGAGCAACGGTTTTCCCACGCGCAGGAGTTAGTCTTTGGCCGTCAAAAGGTTCTGCAGCTTTTTGGTGGAATCTTGATACTTCAGGAATTGGAGATGAAAATACCAGACATGGGGCTTGCCCAGTTTTATTTGGAGATAAATGGGGTTTAAATTAAATTTTATTGAATTTATTTATTATTTGATTTAGAATGCATGTATGATTCATGTGAAATCTATGATACTTTTATATATTATTTATTTATTTAAATAATAATTAAATAGTAATTTATACGTCATATATATTTTTTAGTTTCCAACAAATGGATCCGAATGAATGAGCAGTTCCTAAGCGCCCCTTGCGCCCTTCATCCGCTTCTCAAGTTCAAGAGGCCATCATAGACTTTCATCCAATCTCAGAGCCAAGACTTATTTTTAATTAACATTTTGTTGATTAACCACATTAAGAAAATAGCACAAGATGTGTAAACACGGATTACGTTACCTAAAAATTGTAAATAATATAATTATACATTAACATTAAGTATATTTTTGTTATACCAATTAATTTAAAAAGGAAGGCCAATCGCGTGCCATTTCATATGTCGAGCCTTTAATTTTAAATCAATAAATGAATCAGATTTTAAAATTTTAATTTTATTGTGCTAAATTCAACATTCATTTTTATGAATCAAAGCTGTCCATTTAATTTACCGACATAGACCCTGACTGTATGCTTATAAATATTTAACCTAAACAAGAAAAGTTATCCCTGTTTGTTCATATCCAGCTAAATGCTAAAAAATTGTTCATTTTTAAACTTGACACTCAAAAATTTAATATAATTAAATATTTGATCGTGATCTTAATGAGCATACAAGATAGAAACGTATGTTAACTTAATGATATGCAAAGCATGAAACGAACATTAATTTTAATCGGCCGTTAGTTTCACGTCACACATATAAACATCATCTCTACTAAACATCCTTTCGTTTAAGGAGTTGAGTGGAAGAAGGTGATCACTTCAGGCTTCTAATTTCAAACCCATCCATTACCTATTTAGAATGTGAAGATATATGGTAATTGTTTCGGTACTTTTCATACCATCTTTTGCGTTCAACCATCAAGGACAATAAGATAAACGAAATTAATTTCAATAACCTTAACTTAATTTGGAAACGAATTTAATTCACAAACATTATTTATCACCATCTCCTTAATCATTATTTAAACATTTACAATTTTCATTGTTTACAGATACAGATCTATGCATTTAATTGCATTCTCAATTTTTTAAGATTATAGGATTGTACTTTTTTGGATTATTACAAAATTGTAATTAAAATTAAGAAAAAAAAGTCATATGTTACAACAATATACAATAATATACCTTAATATTGTTAGGTAGTGTAAGGTTCAAACGTTCAAAGTATGTACCTGGTTATTTTTGAAATTAGATAACAATATTAATGTGATTCATATCATAATTAATGTTTACCTATTGATAAACTACTCGCATAAAATGAAACATAATAGCAATACACACCTCGTGAATTTGGTGAAGTGAAGAGATAAGAGAATATAAAGTACCTTAAATATGCAATTGATCTTCTTAAATTCCCTTTCACTTTCTAGGAGTTTACCCAAGGAAGATTTGCATTAATTATAAAAATGAGAGATTTGTATGTAAATGAAGATGGTACCCTGGCATTGACATGTCTAGGGCCAAAATAATCCATCGCCACACGATTATTCGCTTACTAGACGTCCCTTATTAACGCATCGTTATCTCGTCAGAATGATTAAACCCCCACACCTTTGCACTATTTCCTATGTAAAATATACCCAATTTAATTGATGCAAAGCTAAAGCCCCTCTAGCTTTGATTACATCTATAAGGACTTTAGTGGAATGAGGTGAAGATTATGGGAGACGAATTTCATATAAATACTCCGACCCATTGTTTCATTGACCAAAAAGAACAAATAGTTTCAACTATTGTTAACAACTTCAATTTTACAATTAGTGCGAGAATTTTCGAAAATTGTAAGACAAATTTTTTACAAATATTATTAAATTTTTTATTTTGGATTCTTGAATTTAATAATATTCAGATACAAGGATATGTTGTATGCGATATATTGTTACATATTACAGGTAGTATAATTTTGTATAATAATTTAGGAAATATGAAGGCCATCTTTCTTTTGTTGGCTGTTAGCGGAGTTTTTGGAGGCAACAGAGGGAACGGAGGATATTCACAATATGGATCTGACTCTGGAAACGGCGGCGGTAATAATGGAAATTTTGTTGGAAGTGGAGGTTCCGTCCCTGTGATTGTACCAAATCGTGCAGTTTCATCACACAATTTCCAACAAAGTTCATCTGGATATTCCGCCCCTCAAACTTCCTCTGGATATTCCGCACCTCAATCCTCTGGATATTCTGCTCCTCAAAGGTCATCTGGATATTCCGCACCTCAAAGTTCATACACAATCACTCGATCTGTTCCAATTCAAGAATTTCATTCTGTGTCTCAACAAAGTTCCCGAGCAGCTCCTCAATCATATTCAGCTCCTCAAACCTATTCAGCTCCAATCCGATCATATTCAGCTCCTCAAACTCAAACCTATTCAGCCCCAATTCGACAATATTCAGCTCCAGTTCGCTCGGCTGCAGTTCAAACTTACCGTTCTGCTCCAGTCCAAAACTTCCTCTCTGCCTCATCTCAAGCCTACGGTTCGGCCCCAATTCAAAATTTCCGAGCCGCACCAGTTGGAAGATATTCAGCTCCACATCCCACGTTCCGTGCAGCGCCAAGACAAATGTTTTATTCTGCACCACAAAGACAAGTTCAGAATTTTAGAACAGTCCAACATGTCCAATCCCAATCTTATGGAGCTCCACAGCGTTCTCAATCTTACAGCGCTCCACAATTTACCCAACACCAATCAGCCCAAATCAGCTCTTTCAATACTGCTCCATCTTCTCAATATGGAGCACCAAGTGGGGGTTACTAAACATTTGAGGATTTACTTACCCAATACTACAAAATGAAACAAAATATAAACTTACCTACTAAATATAAACCTATTTAAGAATGTCACTTAAAATTTTTAAAATAAATTTTTTATTCGAGAATTTATTTTTATTTAAAAGATTTCAGACTTGTTAAATATATTAAACTATTAACTATAGATATTATTTAAACTACGATACTTTGTAAATTATTATTTTTATTATTAACTCTTCTGCGTGGAAAATCTTGCTTGAAAAAACCTTTATTTTTGTGGGAAGAAATTTAAATGAGATTTATCAATAATATTGGAGATAATTTTAAAATGTGCATTTGGAAACAGTGATTTTACATAGATTTTAGATGGTAACGCATCTTTACCATTCCATAAATTAAAGGGATTTATAGTTGGTAAAGCATTTATACCAGCCCACAAAAATAAAGGTTTCTAAGGTGGTAACACATGTATACCAATTCCTATAAAAGGGTTAATAGTATCTTAAAAAATTAATTTATAATCTATAAAATCAAGTATTATAATATTGGTTGATGTTTGCATATTAAAATATATATAAAAAAGTATTCATCCTTGTACTTTGTGATCATTTTTATCATTATCGCACATACAAAGTCATTTTTATCACCTCGAGATGTTCGTGGTTTAACGAATGAATTCATGGTGGAATTGAAATGCTCTCGCTTTATACACGCGGAAGCCTCGACGAACGTCACTTTCCAATCTTGGCCCAAGTCTTTAAAATTGTTTTGTCCCCTTCACACTAAAAGACCCCAATTTTAGACTTTTTGTCCATCATCATCTCACAGGGTTTTTTCTGGAAATTCCGGCTATAACTGAAGGAAAGTTTACGACGAAGATTCTGCAATTTGTCCAGAATTTGAGAAGATGGAACGAATGGTAGCTAACCTAGGTGAACATTCAACTCCTTCTCCTATTCATTGAGTTGAGTTTGTGCGAGTCATGAAGTCTCATTATAACTCACTACGACCAATCTTTTTCTTTATGCTCAAATGTATACATGCACATTATATACAATACATTTTATCTCTTTTTACCATATAAGACCAACATTAAAAAAGACTTCGTGTTTAGATTCTTTAGTAGATGCATGGAATAAAGAAGTAAATTGGGTATTAAATGTATTACAAGGATATGTCTAGGATATAGGAAGTTGGAAGTTACTAGCGAGGATGTTTCTTTCAACTTCCAATTTCACTCATGCATTTATAAAGAAAATGATTTGCAATTTTTTATCCAAATTGTCCCAAATAACAAAAATAAGCCTATGTTATAACCAGATGAGTTAACTACCTTTGCTTGTTAGTATATGAGTTATAACATGAGTTCCTTAATACTCGGTTCTTATATTGGTTTCTTAATGTTCAATTCATCAGTTCTTGTCTTCCTCTCCTTCCGTCCACTTTCTCCTCCCAAGTCACTTTACATTTAATCTATCCACTAATTTATAAGGAAGTGGTTATTTAATAGTGTAAATAAAATTGTGTAAATACTTGAAATATTTTTAAGGGAGTCAAATTTTTTTTATTTAAGTGAGTGAAAAAATTTATTGTCCATTTAAAATGGATAATTTAGAACTTAGAAAAACGTCAAAATTAAAATATACAATTTTTGCTGGATTTTTAGCATTTTTTATTTATTTCATTGATGTGTCTTTAAGAGAGGAAAGTGGGAATTTTGTGAAAACAAATTATGGAATTTTAAAGGGAATTTCATCTCTATCCAGAGGAGGGAAAAAGTTTTTGGAATTTAAAGGAATTCCATATGCAAAACCTCCAGTGAATGATTTACGATTTGAGGTAATTATTAATTTTAGGTGATTTATATTTAGATGTGCTGTTAAATATGACTAAATATATTCTAAACTAGCCACCTGTCCCCATTGACAAATGGGAAGGCGTTCGAGAAGCGACAAGTTGGGGAAGCAGATGTTTACAAGTTGAACTCTTTTTGGAATTAACGTTGGGTGATGAGGATTGTCTTTATCTCAATGTCTTCACTCCAAGAGTAACACAATAAATGGAAAATCTAGTTAAATATTTGATTTGATTAAACTTTTTTAGATCAATCCAAGACATATGAACGAGAGTTTAAATTACCCGCTTCTTCCAGTAATTGTATTTATCCATGGTGGTTTATTTATGGTATGGAGTACATTTTTTATTTGTGTACTATATATATTATTGGATTAATTAACTTTAAATTCAATTATAATATTGAGATTTTGATTAATAAAAGGTTGGAGGAAGCGACGACTATCGCCCAGAATACTTTATGGATGAAGAAGTTGTTCTTGTTACAATAAACTACAGACTAGGGGCTTTTGGTAAATGCTATTAAATTTTATATATGTAATTTGACATTGATTTTAGGCCATTGTACTCTTTAAAGTAATTATTCTACGATAGGATTTCTAAATACTGGTGATGGACTAATTAGAGGAAATCAAGGATTGAAAGATCAAGAAATGGCTTTAAAGGTATCGATCATCTAAATAATGCTATGACACAAACAAATTGGAAAAATTAGTAATACTGATAGTTGTGTAAATACAAAAATAAATATAAATGATACAGTGGGTTAGAGAAGAAATTCATAACTTTGGAGGTGACGGATGGAAAGTGACACTTGTTGGGCAAAGTGCAGGTGCAGCAAGTGTTCATTATCATCTGCTATCAAAAACAGCTAAAGGTACTTGTTATTTGTCAAGATTTAGTGTAATTAATTAAATTTGCATCACAATAAACATTAAAATTGCAATTCATTTCTTAATTATTAAATAGCCCTTCTTCTCATAATGTTTTCATATAGAAGGATTCATTCAAGGCGGGATTTCAATGTCGGGAACAATAATGAGTCCTTGGGCCTTTGTGACTGAGCACGTGGCTCAGGCGAATCGCCTCGTCACGCGTCTTTCTTGTGAACATAAAAATCAAAGTTCATTCGATGTTGTTAAATGTCTCAAATTAATTCCTCCACGTCTTCTAATTGCTGCGCAAGAAGAAACACTCCAAATGGTTACCAATTATTCGCCAATTTTTAAAATAAAGTTGTAATTTTATGATCTTGATGTGTTTTAGGATATTTTACTTAAAGAACCACTTTCAACCTACGGACCGACAATTGAAGCAGTTGACGATTCTAAAGCTTTTCTTGTAAAAGCTCCGAAAGAATTGTTGGAAAAAGAAATTCGGACCGTTCCGTGGATTACAGGCGTAAATATTATATGAAATTCAAATTCTAAAAGATTTTAATGATTTTGTATTTTTTATACAAAATTAGGTTAATTCCGAAGAAGGGCTCATTTATGCATTTGGAATTTTGAGAAGTCAAAATGCTCTAGAAATGCTCAACAATAATTGGGATGAATTTGCACCCAAAATTTTTAAAATTAATTCAAAAAATCTCCAAGAACAAAAATCAATGTCTGAAAAATTAAAAACATTATATTTCGGTTAGATTTAAAAATTAAAATATAATTCTAGTTATATTATACATAACACAACCTTTAAATCTTTAATTATAAAATAATAAATTGAAATTATTTTAACAATTTTTAGGAAGAAATAGAAAATTGTCTTTTAATACTTTGTACAACATTGTCGATTTGTTTTCCGATTTTTCCTTCAATCGGGGTCTTGAACAGTCTGTAAAAGCAAATGCAAACAAAAGCCCACCAGCTTACATTTACCTTTATTCTCATCGGGGTTCATTTGGAATTGCAGAAATTTACAATTCACTTACAGGAATTTTCACGACACTTTTTGACATCTTCCTCAATCTTGGATGGAAAATAGTAAAAAGGGAAATTTTTGGTCAAGAAATTAACAAAAATCATATAGGCAATTAAATTCATTTTTTAATTTTTTAAGTGCTAATTTTTATATATCGTTTTATGCTTTATTTTCATTTTTTTTAATAATTTCACAACTTATTTAATAATCAGGAACATGTCATGGAGACGATGTCGGACTTTTATTCAAATTAGATTATATTTCAAATATAAAAGAAAATCATCCCGAATTTTTATTTTCACGAGATTTGACTAAACTTTGGGCTCAATTTGCAACGACTGGGTAATAAGCATTTTTTAATGTTTAATTTAAACAAAGTAATTTATTCTTATTCCACTAGCACAAAATAGACTTAAATGCTTAGTTTGGTGTATTGTATCATTATCTACTATTTATTTTAGGATGACTGAAAAATTTCGTGGAATAGAATGGAAAGGTGCGACTTCAAATTCATCTTTAAATTATTTGAGATTGGATGGAACAAAAGTGGAAATTGTCCAAAATCCATTTAAAATGAGATTAAAATATTGGGAGTTTTAAACATGTTTTTTATTTGAATTATTTTTACATGCAGTTGGTTAATGATGAATTTAATATTTACATTCATAAATTAAATGAATTTTAACCATTTACTTAATTCATACATACTAACATTCTTGATGTTGTCTAATCGTCTTCACTCTTAATCCCTTCCAATGTGATGAGTTGATGAAGGTTTGTCAATTCTCCACAGCTTTTGTGCAATGGCAAAGTATCCCTTATAAATTACATTTTCTGGAAAAATGTCATAGTGATAATGACCGCCTTCTTCTTTATTCAAACTCCATCCATGAGAATGATCAATTCTTAAATCGAGTCCCTTAGAAATAATTACATTCCAATTAAAACAGAAAAAAATAAATTAGTAATTGTAAGTTAATTTCAATTTGTCCATACGGGATCTCTGGAAACAAGAACAGATTGAAAGAGCATTGGCGGGTCCATTTGAATAAACTTTAACCATTTGTTCACATCATCATCAGATTCCAAAGGAACCGAAGAGAAATCTCTCATAATGTGAATCTTCGTTTTGGATTTGTCAACTAAAAAAATTCCAGCAAGGCCAATTGGATATTCAAATCCACTCGCTAAGCTCTTTCTTATGCTGCTGGTAAAATTCTCATCATTTGCCTTTCGCCCCTCACATTCAATTTCTAAGACCTATAAAAACACCATAAATTTAATTCCATTTAATATTCATTTAAAGTTGATCGACACAAATGTCTTATTACTGTAATCCAACCATCTCAAATATATGAATAAGTAGATGGTTGAGAAAATAATAAAAATGATTAAGTCGTGATTTGAATGTGTTTTTAATCTTTTTAACGAGTGTAATAAAGTACTTTTCCAGAGCCGCCTGAAACCATTAAATTAGATAAGAGAGCACATCGTGATTCATCCAACCCTAAATTCCTTAGCTCGCAATCCTTCGTGGTTCCATTTGACGTTAAGGCGACTTTTGACTTATTTTTTGTCATTTGACCTTCACTGTTTAACATCATGTTGACAACCATCTAAATAATAATTAGTATGCATTTATTAACTTATAGTAATAAAAAATATTACGTTGTAGATCTACTAATACGGGTATACTATAAAATATTAAAAATATTAGAAGTTAAAATGTAAAATAATTAAACTATATATAATTTACTTCGCAATTTGATCCTTGTGAGGGAAATGGTCCAGCTCCAGCTCCACTTACATACCATCCATTTGGATATCCTTCGGTTCCAGCATATTGGGGTATTATTGATTTTAAATCATAAACTTTTGATTTGTCTGGAAGTGGAATTAAAAATGGTGGACCACCAATGTCCATAATTCCAGTCATTTCCCCACCGAATCCTGAATTTAATCATAAGATCCTTAATAACAAAATCAGCTTTATTTATTAAGAATTATTATTTAAAAAAATTTAAACTTTTTCCTTTAATTATTTAAAATAAATTAAATATAATAACATTCCTTTACTGTATAATACCTTCGTTTGCGAGCTCATAAGGTTTTTCAAGTAAGTTTGGACAATCCTTCACATTTACCGTCACATTTTGAAAATATTCTTTAAGCTCCTGCTCAAGAACTAAAAAATATTTTAGAATAATTTATTTCTTTTTTTACTATTTTAATTTGATTATATTTTTATTCAGCTTATAAAATAACATTATTTATTCACCTTGTTTGACATCTTCAAGTGTGGTAGGGTTAAAATTGTAATCCTCTACTGGGAATTCCATTTGATCTTATTTTGTATGGATATTTATGTTCTAACTCGTTTGAGTAGAAGCTTGAGACTAATCGACTTCAATTCCTTTCAATCTATTAAAGGAATCTAAAGGGTTTCACTTACTACATAAATAACTAGTACTTATAGCTATTCTTGTCATCATAACTATACAGTATACCGATAATACAAAAATACAAATATTGATCCATTTATATTCATCGGTGGAGAGGAGATGTTTATAATCAGCACTAAAGTTTATACACCTACATAATAGTAATACTGATACTGATAGAGTGCATATTATTGGCAAATACAAGAGACCCGGCCTTTACTAGCGGACTATTTCTTGCGACATGTATTTAGATAAGTTAGGTTTGGTTTAAAGGGGTATTGATAAAATGCTTATACAGTAAATTTATTATTAGACCTTTACATTGGGAAAGGTAAAATGAATTAATTACTATGGATAATACTTAAATCAACAAGAAAACTTTATTTTATAATTTATATATATTTTATAAATCAACAAGAATTAATTTAAGTGCTCGAATTGTGCACCCTTTTGTTATAAACACAGGCACTTATTTAAATTTCATTTTTGCAAATTTGAATTTTTTGTTGATTTAAATTTTATCCATAGTGATTAATTCATTTTATCTTTCACAATGTAAAGCTCTATAATAAATTCACTGTACATGATAATTGACAGTTGAAAAACTCAATTTATATTTTTATTGAATTATAATTTTTATTATTGTTCCTGATCCGCCGACTTTCATCTTGAACTGCGATTTAATATGATACAAGAAGGCCACCAATGTTTTCAGCGCAAAATGTCATTAATGAATTAAAACTTTCCCTACCAAAATAGAAAAAATTCCCAATGGGAATTTTACATTCAAATGTAGAGGATTTTAACGCTTTCAGGTATTTGACCTTTTTCTTTGCTTTAAAATCCAAAGGGCAATGCTTAATTATATTGTTTACCTCATAATCAAAAAACTCCATCTTATATTTTTTAGACAATTCCCACAATTGTGAAGAATTTTCGAATACAAATACAATGTTAAAAATATTAATTAGATAAATGTACATAATTACAATTAATGCACTATAATTTAAATCTGAATAACATTTAATTATGAAAACTGAAAATGATATTGTTACACATAATAAGGATGAAATAGCTGGGGGAGTAATTGATTTTATTAAATGCATCATTAGTATATAAACTAGATTTATAAGTTTGTAAAATTTAAAGCCTTCCCAGCGTTGATGCTTTTCTTTTCCACTTAATCTGAAAATTGTTAATACTATTGATTGATAATATACAGAAATTAACAAATGAGCATATACAGCCTGTCTCAGAGTTAGCTTCATTTTTTTGATCACTCATAACTTTAACAATTTTAAACATTGAAATTTTAAACTTTTACGACTTTACAACAATGCGATTAGGAGTATTATGACAAATTGTTTTAAAGCATACTATAATCTGAAACGGTTAAATAATTAAGAAATAAGAGAAGGCTTTCTTCGAGAAAGACGGACTTTCACTTTTCTCTTTTCTTCTCGTTTCTTGTTTAAAAATATGGATAATCGCAGGCGTCTGACAAAAGACGAAAAGGTATTTGTAATTAAAGAATTCTCGAAAGTTGAAAATGCTGAGGAAGTTCGTCGGCGTTGGCCATTTGGGACGTTAGCACCGAGTTGCAAAGCAATTAAAGATATTGAGGAAATTCGACGATACTGGAAGTGTTGAAAATAAGAAACCTGGCGGAAAATTGAAGACGGTGACAACTGATGAGAACAAAGAAATATTAAGAGAAATCATAGAAGAAAATCCTCTTCAAGTCAATTCGACAAAACTCTCAATGCGAATGAACGTTTCAAGAGCATCAATACACAGAATGCTTAAGGACCTCTCTTTCAAACCCTACCAAGTGGCGTATGTCCAAGAACTGAAAGTTGAATATCCACCAAAGCGAATTGAGTTTGCGGAAAGGTTTTTGACCTATTTAGAAAATCACAGAGATTTTCTTGAAAAGATTATTTGGGCTGATGAGGCTAGCTTCGGATTGGATGGAACCGTCAACCGTCGGAATGAAGTAAGCTTTTATAACTTGCAACTGCAATTAGATAATAGCTTACCGCTTTTTGCATGCATGCTTTTTTCATTTCATGTATACTGGGGAAGAGAAAACCCATATGTAATTAAAGAGAAGAAAATGAAATTTTCAACGATCTCCGTTTTAGCTCTGCTCACAACCCAAGGTGTACTCGGCCCCTATTTCTTCACTAAAACTGTTAATGGGAGCTCATTTTTGAAAATGATGGAAGAAGTACTCCCAGCTCTTTACGCCGTATATGATTTTCCACAAATGTGGCTTCAATTGGATGGGACTCCGGCCCACTTTGATAAGTAGGTGCGAAGCTTCTTAAACCAGAATTTTGGGACTCAATAGATTGGGCGCGGCGGTCCGTGGGCATGGCCTCCTCGTTTTCCAGATTTGAATCCTCTGGATTTCTTTTTTGGGGTTACGTCAAGAATTCCGTTTATTCCAAAAGGCCATCTACGATTGTTGAGTTGAAGGCAGCAATTGAAGAAGCTTTTCGTGAGATACCTATTAATATGTGCAGTCGATCGTGTAGAGCTGTTGAAGCCAGGTTACAGCGTTGTTTAGAAGTTGACGGCTTACAAATTGTTGATTAAACTCAATTTGCTTATTAACAATTGTATAAAGAATATATCTGTCAATTTATGGACAATTTGAATAAAAAACAAAAAGTTATGAACGATTTAAAAATATGAAGCTAATTCTGAGACAGACTGTAGGTAGTTATGTATTGCGCGGGAAAAATCTCTGGAGTACTTTTGTCCCTCTCATTTTACATATGTAGTTAAAATAAGTTTTTTCTAAGTAATGGAACCATACCATGGCACACTGTGTATAAATGTAAGTTTGAGATTCTGGGTGATCTTTTTCGAGGGCGAGGGCGCAGCGTTCCAAAACGTAAAAAAAATATACCATAAATAACATGAGCCTGAAGTAAGAGCACATCACAAATTGGGGGGTAAATCTAGTATAGGGAAATACGTGTATTTCGGCTGACACGTTTACCTCAATTGACAAGTCTGAATTTTTTATGAAAAATATGTCAGGTCGAGGTCTCTTCACTGCCCAAATATTTTGTGGGGCGTCCTAGGGGAACTTCCCGAAAAAATTCAAAAACGCCAAAAAGCGATTTTACTGATTTTTATTTTTTAATATACACTTATTTTTAACAAAAATAGGCCATGACCTGCTAGTTATATAGATGTTGTGTGCTGGGTGGTAACTTGTCATACATGAAAAAAATTATTTATGAAATGATTGTAATCATTCGATTCAATTCAATTAAGGTTTATTCATCAAAGTAGATTAATACACATTGTGAGTAAACAAGTTTCAAATGATAAAAATTGGTTGTTTTATTATTTATTACCAAGCAACTACTTTTAAATTGCGAGCAAAGTATAAGGCAAATGTAAATTTAATATTAGATATTAGCTCTATATATCTTTCTATAAGGAAACTACCATATAGGATTGAATTTCAAACTCCATAAACACAATGTTATAAAATACCATCTTTAATGAATCCTAATGCCTTAAGAAAACTCGTATTTTATAACATTGTGTTTATGAAATTCAATCCTATATGGTAGTTTCCTAATACATTAAGGGTTTATTAATGATTCGCTTGTGAGTGGAGGTGGTTTGTTGGATGGTGATTGGTTCGGGGGAGTTGTTTGGGGGTTGGTTTTAGTGTTTGGATATAAAATGCATTAGAAAAGTTCTTTTTAACATTACACCTATCTTCGAAATTTTTAAAGGTTCCCTCTTCTTTGACAATTATCTTAATTTATTATTGGAGACCTAAAAAGGAATTTAAAGTTCGTGACAATAATTTTAGTTTTAATTATATATTTTAATTACTCAACATTTTTGTGAACATTTATTTTATATATATAAAGTTACCATCCACCACACAATTTTGCCTGTTAATACACTAGATTTGGAATTCGCGATTTTACAGTGTTCCCCACGGCTTTAGAACTTTGGACTTGGCAGACATATTGAAAAGACCTTTCTAAACAATATGCCAAAGTTTGGTGAGGGGCAATTTCACCAAACTCAATTAAACTTTAAAAATCCTTTTTTAAATGGCGACAAGCAATATATTACATGATTTTTTTTAAGTTTAATTGAGTTTGGCGGAATTGCCCCCCACCAAACTTTGACATATTGTTTAGAAAGATCTTTTCAATATGTCTGCTAAGTCCCAAGTTCTAAAGCGTTGGGGAACACTGAATTCCAAATCTAGTGTATTAAAATAGGCAAAATTGTGTGGTGGGTGGTAACTTTACGTACATTTTATTTTTACCTTTGCATAGAAGAATGTAAGTTGAACAAATCAAATTCCACATTTTTTAATTCGAATTCAAGTCTTTTAAAATAAAATACAAACAAATGATTTTTATTGGTTTCATATTTTCTAATTTTTAGTAATTGTAATTTACTCAATTAAAGTAATTTTACCCAGGAAGATCAAAAAACTTGAGAGGGAAGACATAAGGACTTGTCGATTTAGGGACTGAAAATAATAAAAAAAATTGTATTATTTTATTTATACAGACATTTTATTTCTACAAAATCAATTAAATCAATTGACATCTTTTAATATTCATTTAAAATATTATTTAATTTTAAGTAATTTAACATACTTAAAGTTGATTTTGGCTCAATAAAGTTTCTTAATGCATCGTTTTTATCAATTCCGGTTGGATGAGCAGGACATAAAAGCCATCTTAAATTGCGTGTTTGTTCAATTATTATACCTAGAAATATAAATTCTAAATGAAATTAATCATTGAAACTAAATACTGATTTTTAATATTTCAATTAAATAAATATATACTAATATAATTTTTATATTTATAAATATAAGATTAAAAATGTGAATAAAACGTAACTTGACAAACAAACAAGTTTAAAATCTCCAACTTTCAATGGAGCTACGTGGAGTATTGAAGCTGCAATTTATTAAAATTTTCTATTTTATCAAATATTATTTATTAAATATTGTATTTATTAAATTAATTACAGTTATCCGAGCCAACATAGGAAATGGATATTCCCCCACGTTCGCTATCTGAGCATCGAATTAAAAATGTTCCAGCTTGAAATCCTCTTAATAATTTGCATGATTCGTCTCGACTGATGAAACCGTAAATGAATCCATGGATCCAAGGATTCAAAACTCCTTTGTGGCAAATTAGTTTATTGGCATGGAAAAACCATTCATAAAAAGAAAACTTATGATTGGGATGAATGGAATCGCGGCAAAATTGACTTCTTGTTACATTTAATCCATTAAGATTTTCTGCATTAGTTCTAAAATTGAAAATTATTCGTAGTTATTAAACACAAATCACAAGCTAATGATTAAAGCTAGACTGTAATCACTTGTGTACAAAATTGGGCTGATGCTTAAGTTTAAATATTTGTGCTTTGCAAAAGAATTTCTTTATGAAATTTTACTAATCGGTTCGTTGATGACTTTACTATTGATTAAATAAATAACAGAGTTCATATATTTTTAAAAAACCTATTAAAAATTGACCCTTTCGGGTCTTTATAACATGAGATTACATAGGGATGGAACATTTAAACCACCTTTAAAATTATTTTGCAAAACAATTACAATGAATACATTATCGAATTATAAGGAAAAAATATTCTATTTTCATATATCCAAATTATAGCTTTCATATATTTTTAGTTTTAAATAAAATTAAGCATAAAAGTCTTAAAATTAAAATGTTTACCCCAACATTTTTTGTCCCAAAAATCTGAGATTTTCATGTGTTAGAGCCCTGCTCGCAGTTATTGTAAACTTGTCATTTAGCGCTGTTAATACATCTGTACAAGAAGCAGCTTCAGGAACCTTTAAATCATTTATCAAATAATGGTCTCATAAAGGCAACTATTATTTGGTACACACTACACACCAAGGTAGTACTCAACTACCCATCCAATCTATAGTCAGTAAAATTTAAAATGATACTTATTTTGAATTTTTCTGAGATATCACGTGGGTATCAAGTCTCCTCACT
>JAQGBZ010000528.1:0-35266 GCA_034687125.1 Neelides folsomi
AATTTTCTTTTAATTAAAATTGTATATTATTCTATTTTATCCGACAAGCCGACAATGCCTAAAATACAAAAATTTTATTTTTTATACTACAAATTGAATATACAGGTAGATAAGGATAGGTCGACCTATTTAAATATTTCTCAAAATGGTCAAAAGCTTCAAGATCAATCTATTTTCCAATGACATTAAACTAAAATTCAACATTCTTATATACGTATACTATAATTTGCACAATATATGAATTAAATTATTTAATTTTCAATAATATAAATACCTACATGTGTAATTATATGACATATATCAACCTAGGTTAGTGTCAATCTCGGCTAAGATCACCAAAATTGGTGTATCCCGTGAAGTTGATCTTATCCGAGGTCCAGTGTATATGCTAATTGTTATTTATTTAAAATTAATAAGGATAAGTAACATATTTATAATGCTAATATAAATTAAATTAAATCAACTTAAATTTATCCTTAATTAATTTCGAATGTTATATGTGTTAAAATTAATGTTCGAAGTTAAAATAATCAGAGTAAATGTATTACGTAGACGTTATATAAATTCAAAAGTCATATTTAAGGATAATTTCATTGTTTCTAAAATTCCATTTCAATGATTAAATAGTAAGTAGTAACGTAAATATTATGAATATTGGAAATGCTTTGCTATCATTATTAGTAAACGTAAACAATAAAAGCAATTTAAAATTATGACTCTTTATCTACTCTATGTTAATGAATGATTGATGGGCACCTTTAAATCACTTTGAAATTTAATTTGATTCACAATTATTTACATTTAACTTTTACGTAATATTATACAGATACCGATTTAATGACTATATAAACCATTAATTAATAAACTACAATTCCAAACTCACTTTGAACTTAAATTGTTTATATACTTAATATTAATAAAGTAATCGTATTTATATGGTAATTATGTGGTATTCATGCCTATGGCTTTATACAGTAGCCGTATATCGTTCGTCCCGCAATTGGTAGCAAGAACCAAATTTTTACAAACAATTTCATCGTTAAGATAAATTGAAAAATTATAAATTGAAAATCCAATTTCCCATAATCCAAGCCAAAACTTTTGAAATTGAAGCAATGGACATTGATAAATCTGTATTTTAAAATGTCGAACTCCTTTTCAATTTTATGATTGTTGAAATATGAATCAATAAACTTGTCATTATAGAAAACACGTAGAGTACAATGAACAAAATTCAAAAACTTTTAGAATAATTTTTAACAAAGGAATAATAACATAAATCATTAAACATTAACTATACTCCATTTTACATAGCAAACTAATTGAGTATAATCTATGGAGCTGTTGGAATCGTTGCACTTCCAATAATTGTAGGGATTGAGTTATTAATGCGATTTGCAGCTCTGCAATCTTTAACTAATTGGCGTATTTTAGATTGAGGCCAATCTAACATTGAATGATCCCATGAATTTGGAATTGTGTCTCTTTGAGTTCTTTTTATCGCAACCCTTCGAAGATATTTGCAAACGTCTTCATCAATTGGAGTTTTGTTTTTATCTTTTCCTCCAGATCCGGATGGTCCAGAAGTAAATGAATTATTTGGAGCAGAATCTGTCGTTGGACCGCCATTTGAACCATCGCCGCTTCCGCCACCTCCGCCGCCATCTGGTGTTTTTTGAGTTGTTAAACTACCATTTGCTCTTTTTTCATCTTCAGCTCTGTTACCATGACAATTCCCGATTAAGTAATATTTTGTGTTTTTGTCTGATGCCTTTCTAAATTTAAATTTCGGATTATTACTTTTTAAAATACCATCTGGAACAACACACTTGCTATTAAACACATTGACTTTATCCATTGTTGGAACACATTTCGAGGGCTCAATATCTGATAATGAGTCAGTTTTAAGAAAGTTGTCATTGTTGAGGTTTGCTTTGTTGGTTAAGAGAATACATTTTTTAAATTTCTCATCAATGGAGTCGAAAATGCATTCTTTTTTGGCTTTGTCATAAAACTGCATAAATTCTTTCTTCCCCGTTCCCACCTGTTCAACATCCCAACATCTGCAACGTCCATCTGGATCTCCGCCTTTCTCTTTTATGCAGCTCAATTTACTTTCTTTGAATTTGCATTCTTTTTTATCGTCCTTCCCTGCAAAATTTATTGAGATACTTAAAAATTAAAAATACTGTAATAAATTTTTTAATAAAATTAGTTGAACTTGTGTTATTTTTAATGTTAGTATTGGGTCAATATTATTAGAATTTTAAAATATTACCTCCACAGGTGGCATCATATTTCAATTCTTGATTTTTCAAATTTGCATTCGATTCTGCATCAAAACTTGCAAAAAGTTTAAAATATTCGTCAATGGTAGGAGGTTTGTTTTTAACGTAAAAGCGCTCCAAGGCAGGTTCGGCTCTTTTTCTTCTTTCCATTTCCATTTCATCTTCTGTTTCTTGAGTCTCGTTAAGTTTAAACCCAAACAAAATATCAATTCTTATAATCAAAGCAATGAAAATAAATTTTCTCATTGATATATTTTTGATATGAATAATAGTTAGATTTGCTATGAATTAAAATTAACATTTAAGATTGAAAATAAATATTTAATTTTGACCTAATGCAGAAATTAACATTGTTTAGTTGCTTTTAACACGAAATGTTCTGAGAAAAAATATCCAAATGTCGAGAAATTATTCAATCATTCATACAAACTTAATATTTAGAATTATTTACAATTTTATTTTATTGGCTATTAATTTTAAACTCAATTGTTTTACTTTAATATTATAAGCAGAAAATGTTAAATAATACATATAATTTTATATAGCACTTTTATGAGCAACAAATTAGATTGTTAATTATCTTCCAAAAATATATTTTACATGCATAAATTAATATACTGTATATTAGTTTACAAAATATAACATTAAGTTTATTTGAAAAATTTAAATGCAATGGAAATGGAATATAGTGCTTAAACGAGAATAAATAAGAAAATTGGTGTTAATAATCCGGAGCTTCAGTTGTGGTTAAATTTCTTGAATCCATCTCGAATTCATTGGGGGTATGTGACGGGAGGAAAAGTCCTTTAGAATGGAAATGAGCACAGGAGAAAACCATTTGATAATCCGATACATTTTCACCCTTTGTAATTTTCAATATCACATACTTCAAAAGACGCTGGGGTTCGAAGATGTCGCGATTTCTAGGTTCGTTCCATTGATAAGGCTCCCCCTCATCGTCACCTTCATTTTTGATGGTCAAAATCTGACTTTTGCCCAATTTGTTCAAAGTTTGTAAACTGCCTTTAAAAGGTATTTTATAAGGGTTGAAAATATTCCTTCCAAGGTGAGCTTCATGGAGATGAATCGCAGCTTCTAGTTCCCTTTTCTCATTGGTTGCTAAAACAATTCCCATGGAAACTCCAATGTAAAGCGGCGTGACGACTCGGAAATCTTCTGGTCCGTTTTTATTATCCAATTGAATAAGCAATTGTTTGGATTCAAATGGTTGACAATCGGAACTTAAAACAAGCTACAAAAATAAAAAATTAGCCAATTATCAAACCAACACAACAAATAAACAACTTATTTGAAAACTAATTATATAAACTTACAGGTTTACATACAGGATGGCGGACAACAATCCTTTCAGTAGTTTCCCATCTTCATTAAATTATTAAATAATTTTGATTAGTGGATTTTAATAAAATTATCATTAATTAATAAACTGATGTTTATTACGTTTTACAAAATACTTTCTTTCCAGTATATGGTTCACCGTCTGGTCCATAATCCTCTGGGTCCATTCCTTCCATCCCAAGTGTGGGATAACGATGGAGGGGATAATCTTCATATTCATTCGGAGAGCATAATGCTCTTTTTACAACTATTACAATATAATTAAAAAATCAATTAAATCTTTTAATTACCTATGTACATATTATATGTACCTAGTTATAAAGTTATACCATTATTGTAAAACATTTTACATACAACATTATCTTTAATCATATCAATCTAATAGCTGTAAAGTAAAAACCTGGAATAGTTTTATAATATTCTGTAAATCCGATCATCCCTTCTGAATCATTGCATGTTTTATATGAGAATCCCTTCACGGTCATTTCCTTTTTATCATTGTGATCGCAGATTAGACCTCCAGTGACTGGAACTGTTCCTATAGCCGGATTCGCTCCACATGTCTCGATCGACGGAGTATCCATTTTTTCAACAGTGCGCACCTTTGACATTTTAATATCAATTAAATAGTTAATTGACAAAAATAAACTAGTTACTAAGATATTTTTAAATTAATTACAAAAGTGCTCATTCTCATATTGAATCGCCCATCAAGGAAATAACACCAATATTCCACGTCTGTGTACTAAAAATAAGATAAATATTAGAATGAAATACACCAATGAATACCATAAATAATTTATTAATTAAAATTTAAAATTAAATACATATTTGACTATGAGTTTATACAATTTATTTAATTTTTTCTCACCAACTGATGAACTCCTTTATACCGTACATTAAATTGCTCCGGACCAGAGCGATGTAAACTGTAATGAACAGCTTTAAAAACGTAAGCTCCAGCAGCACAAACCTCCCGCTTTACCAACGCTTTCGACCATCCGCCCAATGTAGGATTAAACAATGGGAAAAGGATAAAGAGAAAGCAAGAAAAAATCTTTGACATTTTGTGTTGAATTTGAAAAAATAAGTTGGATTTAAGTAGAAATTCAAAATGCTAAATGACAAATTAATATTTAAATGCAAACAATATTATTAAGGAAGATTCGCTAAATCTAATTATTGTTAAAATCTCATAGAGCATTTTAATTTCAAATGATTAAAAAGTAATATCAATATTAAACAGTATAGTAAAAATGTTTAATTATAAAGTTCTGTTTCATATATCTTACATAATATATATCAGTACATGTCGTTTCGTATTTTATGTTCTTTGATTTGTCAATGAACTCCTGAATTGAAATTCTTAGAAATTGACGTGGTATTATTATTCAATTTTATATTGCTTAAATTTAATGCGCTTTATAATTAAATGTTGTTTTTATTGTAAACATTTTTTAAATAAGTAAGGTACAATTGAAACATTAATACTAAAAGTATCACTAAAATGCTTTTAGTGATACAAATAGTGTATTTTTATTATATTATAATTAGATAGTGTAGAATATATGTTACTTATCAATATCATATTCGTATCAAATCAGTGTATATGGTATTTATACTTATTGTTAGAAGTATCAGTAGTTGTATGGTATGGATATGAATAATGACATAATTTTGGGACGAGTTGTAGTAGATTTTCCTACACGCGTGCTGTGAGAGGGCGAAATCGGTTGGTGTTTCCGATTCGGGTGTTTTGAAAGGGCCGTTTGGTTGTTGTGGAGGACCACAAATTTGGCCATCTGGTCCCTTGGCCTTTTCATCCGCCGCCTTTTCACCTCTCACCACTCAACGAGTGAAAGGAGTCAAAGGCCTGAAAACAGAATGGACATTCCTCCTTGCGAAACTCAACTCTCCAATATTTACCCTCAAAATCATGTTCTGCCTCTATGGACGATTTCAACCTCCACTCAAACAATGGGCGGAGAAACAACACGAATTTCCACGCTCCTTTCCGACATCAAACACCTTTCAACTTCCAAGAAATTATTACAACTCATTCTCATATGCTCTTCTTATATTTCCCTCTATAGCTCCCAGTATTATACCATATGATTTATATTACAATATACCGCTTCTAACTAATCGTAATAGTGACGGACGATAATGTGGCCTATATATATTAGTACACGTCTGTATTATAAATATTGAATACATGAGTGAAATACAACGAGACATACGTTTAAAGCATCATTGGTAGTAGTATACTGATACAGTGTATGGTACTAATATAAAATGAATATTTTATATGATACAAAGATTTTGAAAAGAGAAAGGCGAATTTGTAAGAGACTGAGAGCATATTGAGCTCGTGGTTTTGAAGGGTGTTTGGGCGTTTGTTCTCCCAGCGCCCGTCCTCGTTCCTTACACTCAATTAGAGCCAAAGACATTTTCCCATCACCCTCCATGTGGAGAAACAAAGGAATTGGTCCCGGAGAGGGTGACGGCCAAACCCTTCATTTATTCCACGCTAAAACTCCTCCTTCTCTTTACAAATTTCACAACAACTCTCAGACGTCAATTCAAACACATGGATACATTTTATTAACCAAGCTAAATACATTTAATATTTCTAAATTTGTTCAGCTTCAGAACTATTGTATAAACAAAAATCTTACTTTTAGTGCTAACATTCAGTGAGTTTTATACTCAACAATAAAGATTATTAGTTTTGAATAGTTTACATAAATAAATAATATAGTTTTAAAATTTGTCGCCATTCTAATTAAATTAAAAATTGGAAATTATTTTGACTTTATTCATGTTGTGTGCCATTATGATTTCATTTGCCCCTCTTATTGGTTCCATGTTTGTTGGATTGATTTGATTAGCGGATTCCGTTTCGGGCCAACTTGGTTGTTCCCCCTATGGTTTTACCTGCTTCGGAGTGGCTGGGTGTGTAAAAGGGCGAGTGGTCGGAGGGAGCATTAATCCACCGCTAAATGGAATCGGATTCTCCCCTCGTCAACCCTCGAAAAACCCACATTCATCATTGGAACTGTGGGGAACTTTTGGTGTTCGACACCTTCGCGAGCCTCCGACCCCAACCATACAAACTTATAACAAGTCCCTTGTATTATAACAACTCGACTTCCAACACTTCTGCCTATATTTATAAGGGACGTTTTGAATGGACGGGGAGGAATTGCCGGTCGTCGGGTCTTCATGATCCCCAAACTCATTCATTCGCCTCTTCAGTCACTCAAAGTGGCCCTTGAAAGGCCCTTTGGCCCATTCAGTCAAAGTCCTTTCTTCGCCCTCTTGAAACTCGAGATGGACTTTTGACTCGACTTGACTCAAATCCCCTAATTACTTAACTTATTCACTTGCTACCTTGAAGCTCTTTAAACCCTGTGAGTGGACTCGACAAATCCAGTCAGATTTTTGATCGATCCGCTCCGCTTTTGCATTATGATTCCTAACAGCTTTTGATGAAGGGTGTCAACAAGGAGGAGAAGTTTACACCAACTATCAATTTATGATGAATGCCTATCTTAAACTTACAAATTACATACAAATGATTTCCAAAATAACAATATTCTCATTTGAAAGATATTTCAAATATATTTTTGATATTTAATGAATACAAACAAGAATTCATAATTTAATTTAATCAATCATTAAATGAACACAATAGCATTGATTAAGATGAATAAGCAATCAATTTAAAGATGTTTTTTGACTATTGTTTAGTATAGTACTTATTGCTAGTTAACATTTGGATTTTTTTAGTTAACTTTAACTTAAATTATTCATAGAGCTTCTGGGTTATTATGGATAGCATAGCGAGGTGTTGAGGTTGGTCATAATTGATCTCGGTCCCGTGTCGAGTCCCGGGCCGTTGATTTATGGGCGGCGAGGGGCGGAAAAGGGCGGCTGATGAATTTGGCCTCCCTCAAGCCTCCTCCCGTAAGGGCCGCCCTTTCCACAATGAATGGAGGTGAAATGGAGAAGGGCCTTCAAGTGGCCCTTCAGTCGCCTTAATCCTCTTATCGGATTACAACCGCTAATTCACCCACACACCTCGTTGAGCCCGCACTCGAACACCTTCAACATCTCGTTCAAACCCTCAATTTACATCCTCCACTTATCACCAATCACATTAACACCTTTAGAAATATTCCATTATTCAAATCTCATTATGACTCTACTGGACAAGTTTTTCCGACCGTGGGATCCTTCGTCTCTTCCCTCAGATGAAGATTCTTCCCTTCTCTCAATCACGTCTTGTTCGCCAAATCAGGAGATTAAGAATGTGAGTTCAATTCGGGAATCGTCAACTCAAAAGCTTAAGATCAACAATTTAAGCTCAAATGTTACACAAGAAGCAAATAATAACTCAACTCAAATTGCTCATTCAAAAGTTCTATCAAATCCCAGCAAGTCAAAGAACTTAAATGAAGCTGAGATTAACAAAGCTAATAAAGAAATCCCTAAGGCTTGTGTAAGCAACGAGTTTAAATATGAGATGAACAAAGGAATTAAAAATTCCCACTCTGAAGATCCGAAATTCCATAAAGCTCCAAAACGGAAAGTCGAGCGATTGAATTTAGAAAAAATTTCTTCTACTTGCCCCGAAGAAAGACGCTCAAAAGAGTCAAGGGGGGAATTGGCGGAAAGACTTTCATTTGACCATCAAGTTGCATCAACAACGGGAAATCGTTTATTTTATGAGCCCATGACTCCTTCGTCAGCTTCCTCAATCTCCTCCGCTTCCACGGCGTCGCCTTTTTATGAGAAAGAAGGCGTTTTCAACTTTTATCGTTATCCGAGTGTGGCTGAACTCGCCGCATTGAGTCGACATGAATTGACTGCAATGGGACTTTTGCCCCCGGAGAAATCCAACGGAGGGAAGTCGAAAAGACAACGGCCGAAAAGATATCAATGTCCTCATTGTCAAGTGGCTTTTTCAAATAATGGACAACTTCTTGGTCATATAAGAATTCATACAGGTAAACAAAACCATAACTTATCCTACTTATACTTATCAGTATTAATACTGGTATGTTATGAATTTATGAACATAAATAAACTTTTGGGAAATAATCGTAAAAGATTCAATTTATAATTCGATTGAATTTGTTCATTTAGGCGAGCGTCCTTTCGTTTGTGAAGAAGAAGGTTGTGGGAAGAGTTTTACCAGAAATGAAGAATTGACTCGACACAGACGAATCCACTCAGGTAAAAAAGTCTTTTCAATTTCTCATTCAATTCTCTTTTAACTCTTTCCTTTATAAATGTTCATTTCCCCTCTCCTTTACTGACATTTGACATTTCCATCATTGATAAAAAGGACTAAAATGTATTTTATTCCTTTTTTACCTATACAATATACCATTTGTGTATTTAGATATATCTAATACGTAAACGATATTTGTATGAATAAGGTTTAAAGAATACATTTTGTTGTTGTAGGAGTTCGCCCTTACCCTTGTGGGTATTGTGGGAAGAAATTCGGGCGGAAGGATCATTTAAAGAAGCATTCAAGGACTCATCAAAGGAGCGTTTTCTCTGACGTTCTTCATCACCCCTTTGCGCCTTTTCTCTTCACTCCGCCACCAAATCCAACACAAAACGCTTTCCCCTTCCATCTCCTATGACACTTTTTATGAAAACTAAAACTAATCTTTGTTTTTCATCACCTTTTCTTTTTGGCAATTAAAAACAAGCAAAGATATAAAAATGATTATAACAATAAGTGTAATATTAAAATATTTATTAACATTTAAAAATCTTGTTATATGTTATATTCTTGTATTTTATATATTGCTTATATTTTAGTTCATATCCTGTATACGATTTATCAATGTTGTATCTCAATATGTGTATTTTATGTGTATTGTTCAATAAAGGGGTTCGATTAGACACGCGATTTTGAACAACTCTTTTTTACGCCTTTCACTCTTTGACTTCCACCATGAAGATCATTGAAGGAATTCGCCGCGGTGTTTGGCATTCGGAAGCATAATCTTTTCAAAGCCTTTTTGGTGCTTAAAGGATCAGCCTTCAAAGGTAGTTCATCATGTTGGGTTCATTTGGGGAGCTAAATGGGAAAGTTCCGTTTAAGCCGCTCAAATATGTCAGCAGATCGTTCCTCATTTTATTGATGAAAAACGACTCAAGTCGATTTATGGGATTTGTGGGATGAGTATTGACAATTGTTGGAAATTTAACTATCGAAAAATTTTTTCAAGAATTTTAGGTGATTGTAAGGATTCTAAAGATTTTTTCTTTCTTGAAAAGTTTGTGGATTTTGTGAAATTCGGGAATCTGAATTTTCTGAATCACTTTTGGGATTGTTGAGGATTCTTAAGAATTTTAGGCTTTTAAAAATATTTGTAATGGTATGAACTTTAAGTTTGGAAAGTTGAATTGTTGACTGAAGTGAACTTGAATGAAGTAATTGAATTAAATTGAGTCGGTGAGTTTTCTTCTTTTGCTTCTGAAGTTGATTGTGTGAAGTGTTTGAGGATTCCGAGGGACATTTCTGAGAAGCCGTCCATTGAGTTGTTTTTAAAGGGTGGATTCTCCACGGTGCCTCTCCCGCCTTCGCGGCACTCCAAGGACCCCTTCCCTCAGTTCCCTGCTAATTGAATAGGGAAGGACAAAGGGGACACTTGCCCCGCCCAACGCAAAGAACCCGACTGCCTTTCGAGGACGCCGCCTGCACCCTCCGCTTCTCCCATCCCTCCCTAACGACCCGGCGACTATCAACCAAATTCATAGGACTTTCAGCACAAACTTACCGCTCTCAAATGTCAAAAGGGACTACTGACTCCCCTCATACATTCAAATATTCACTCCCTTCTCTAGGTATACCATAAAACTTTTCTCCTTATTTTATTAACACTGTGACCTCATCCAAAAATTCAAACACCCAATCACCCAATTCACCTCTTATGAATGTGAACTACGAAAGATTTTAATCACTTTAATCATTAATCAGTATTTATATCCAATAATGCAAAAATGGTGTAAATTTTGGCAGATATAAAATGCTAGGATAAAATAATATTCCTCAATTTCTAATACATATATGGGAAATACATATTATTATTACTTCAGATTTACCATAAGAGTATACTCTTCCTTTATATTGTGCTTACCTAAGTTAAAATTGAGTTTGCGACTTCTAAAAATGATTTTTTTTAACTATTTTAAAAATTTCCAATTTTTCACCTAGCATCGATCATTCCATTGATTCGTTGAAAGTGTTCGAGTATGGAAAGATGAAGGTTGGTCGGAAGGTATTTGTGGGAGTGTGTGATTGAGGAGCGTGGATAAATGAGTTCAATTTGTCGAGGATTGTTGAGGAGATTGAAAGGTTTTGGGTGTGTGGCTGGGGGAGTTGGCGGCTCATTCACTCATCCTCATTTGTCTCCAGGTCTTCTGAGGGTGTGAATGTTTGGGTCGTCGGTGTGGTCCTTTTAATTTCAACTACCCTCTTTATGAATGAATCCAATACGCACAATAAATACTACTCCAATGTATTCAGTTCAGAGATGCTCCCTTCTCGGTTGTATGAAACCACTCCGATAGAATACGGGAAAAGAGTCTCTTGAACAGAAACCCCCTCAAAGTGAATATCTCTCTGGCAGTTCCAATAATGTTAATAATAGTGAAGTAGGTCCATTCTTAATCGAATGCATTTTGGCCATTGAATGTCTGAATTTGTGGCCCAGCGGGGCGTTTGAGTCTTCCTTTTGTCACAGTCTGGGTGGCCCCTCCGCCACACAAAACCACCAAAACACATTTTGATTCCCTTTTAACAACACCAGGCCGGGTTGGGAATCTTTGGCCATGATTTTCCCTATCCCGACTCCACACACCAAATCCACCAAAAGGATATGATGAGTTATGAGACCAAATGTCATCTCACTACACACCTTCAATACATTATTAGTTCTTTTCAAAATCCCACACACACGTAAAGTACACGGCTCCCTTCACTCCCCAATTCCTCATCTATGAACTTCCCAAGAATGGGCGACCACTTCAATTCGAGTGAATTCCATAAATTTGTATTATAAATCGACGGCACGCATCTGGCCAAACTTAATTTATGATCCCAAATTCATCTCATCCTCCTTTTGACCCTTTTCAAACTCCCACTCCATGAAAAATACCTAAAAGTCCAAAAATAACATTTTCTTATCATTCACAACAAAACTAACGCGTTCCACGTTATGCTTCTTTAATGGACCAAAAATGAAATAAATTCCTTTATACATAAAAGTCAAGGTTATATCTTATACGAATTGACCATAAATATGGTATATGACTACTATTTTTAAAAAGAGAAATAATTTACTAAAACTTTAACAAACTCAATAAAACTGGATTTTGCAACAAGTTTGAGTGAAAGATGGCCAAATCGTTTTGGCGCTTTTCTCTCACCATTTTCCTTGGGATTTGGAAGACTTTAGGGGAAGATGAAATCCCTTGTGAAGCGTACATTGAGTTAAACCAAAGCAATGAAATCTTGATTTACAATTCAACTAGTAAAGACTTAAACGGAACGTGCAACACCACAATGGGTTGGAAACCGCCAGCAAAACCAGAATCTGATAAACCTAAAGAAGAAGCTCCTCGTCTCTTTTTTTGCCAAGATGATAGTTGGGTCCCGTGCATGAAGGGCGAAGAAACCGATTCTTGCATAAGCGTCACCGACATGGAAGTAGACAAGGGTTACATTAAGGCTCCAGGGAATTGCACGGAAGGAGGGCGAGGGAATGTTGGAGAAAGATGTTCTCCTTATCATAAAAATATCACCAGACAGTATCATTCGAATACCGGCAAATCTTTAACTTACAAGGAAAAGTGGTATTTACTGTTATTGGGAAGCAAAAATCACATAGAGAAGATTTGCAGACCTTGGTATTACTGCTCAAAGAAAAAAGGATGTACTTGTTCTCCTTATCATCGCTATTGGGAATCGGATATGTGCTCGTCCATAGAGGGAATATTAACTATTTCTCCAATGAAGATCCTCCCGATTCTCATTTTTTTGTTCATTGCTATTGAAGTTTTTGCATGATTGATTAATTTGCCAGTTATTTTAAATGTTGATTTTTAATATTATTGATTTGATAATAAATGTAAAAATATTCTAAGGAAGCCTATCTACATGTTTTATGTAAATTCTCATGAAAAATGAATGAAGTTAGCGTATTGTTAGCGCTATTATAAATATGTATTAGTACTATTCAATATAAAATATAATAAATATATTATTTTACATCACAAACCACGATAGTCTAATCATTTTCATGAATAAACCGCATACTGTTTGAAAATATCAATGGAAATTGATTGTTTGTAAAATTAGTTAACTATTTTAGTTTGCTTTAAAATTATTAAAAATAGATTTAATTTTTTAATGATTTCTGAGATTTTCATATTATAGATATATTTTATAGATTTAGTTTTAACTATGATAAATAAATTAAGATAAACAAAGCATTCATCATTGGGATAAAAACGAGAAAATATTCCCTAAAGTTTGAGAGATTCAAGATGACCAATTTCATACTTTGTCTATTTTACATTGTAATTTCAATCATGATTTGGTAGACTATGGCGCAAGAAGGAATCGATTGCAATTTTACCATTGTGGCGGATGGGAACGACAAGATTTTAGTTTACAATTCAAGTGGTGGAACTGGAACTGGGAATGAATCTTGCACTTCCACAATGGAAGTGGTGAAGCATTATAGCAGGCGATGGTCGAAGCAAAAGTAGAGAAAATTCCTAGCAGAACAACAATCGAATCTAATTGATGAACCATCAAATTCAACAAATGAACCATGTAAAAAAATTTTCTTTTGCCATACAAAAAATTTGACGTGGTGCCGCTATGGGCAAATAAGTAATGTTCCAGTGCCAATAATGGTAAATGAAACAGATCCGAATAATGTGAATTGCTCTCTCATTCCAAATATGGAACCGGACCTGAATTACATTAGAGCAAACGGGAAATGCAAAGAAGCTGGATTGGGGGAGATCGGGGACAGACGTAGTAGATATCACAGTGAACTCATAAAAAATACCATACACAAGACGGATCTAACAAAGTCTACACTTACGAAGACAAATGGAAATATCTCTTGATGGGGCCCAAGGATAAAATTTATGAGAACAAATTAAAGAAAATTTGCAAGCCTTGGTATTACTGCTCTAGGAAAAATGGATGTCGGTGTGCCCCCTTTCATCGTTACTGGGTTCCTGATATGTGCAAAAACAAAGGAGGCAAATTGGCATTTTCTTATCAATCACGACTTTTTCTTTTTTGGATTCTAATTATTTATACTACTAATTAATACTATTCGGAATTTCGGAGGTTTGATATGTTATATTGTGGTATATTAAATTAAAATGTCGAGTTGAGTCCTATCATTTAATCCCATTAATTATATAAAAATACTTATATATAATTATATTATAATATAAGAGGAAATATTTTCAATTAAACTGATTAGTGAGTAGAGTACACAATTAGTGTGACTTGTGATTGCATGACATTTAATGACATGTAAAAGTACAAACTGAGAAAAGTTGCAGTATGCCCAATTATCTTCCTTCGTGATAAATCTAGCGATTTCTTCGATCAAATTGTTACGAGAAAAATTCTATCAACAAAAACGAAGTGACTGATTTTCTTTCCGGACTAAAGAATTTTTAATTGTGATTTTGGAAGTCCAAATGAAATATTTTTACTCAAAAAAGTCTTCAGACCGGATCATTAAAACAGTAAGTGTCTTTAACTAACAGCTTTCTAATTATGTATTTCAGCCTACAAAAGACTTGGCCAAAATAAACTCAAATTTTCGTTTTACAAATTGAATTTGTTGTAAAATCCTGATTTGCTTAATTTTAATTATAGATATAAGTCATATTTCCTTTTTGTATTTCAGGTGTGTGTGGTTTTGCTGGCCGTGGTTTGGCTTCATCTCATGCTTGGAGCCCGAGAATTGTCAAAGAGGAAATTGCCATTAGCGTTCAGAGAAAAACTCTGGTTTTGAATCTTGTGATTCCTTCTCTTGATTTTAATTAAATCTTCTTCACTAACAAATTGCTGATTCAATCATGTCAGAGAACGCCGTCCAGCAAATTCAGGTATAAATACATTTGAAGATTATAATTTAATTTATATAAAATAGATTTATAAAGGTTTAGTTGAGATTTTAACTTTAATGTTTGCTTTTAGGAGCGTTTAAAAAGCGTCCAACAACTTGTATGTCATATTAGCAGTGAACACACCAAGAGCATGATGGCTATCCAAGCCATTAATAAAATCAACGAAAAGGCCAGACAGGACGAACGACTTACCCAAGGAAATAAGGTAACTTGATTATCCCCAAAGGCCAAATTCCAATTTACTTATTCTTAAATAAGGATGCTAACCGTAAGTTAGATTATGAACTTATTGCTTATTCGCATACTCTCTTGAAACTGCGTCTTGAATTATCAAACTTCCTTTTTAAAACAATGAGGATTTCCTTTTTAAAATCTTTAGCCCAGTTTTATTATTCAATTTTAAAATCCCGTTTTTTTATTAAATTATTTATTTTCTAGTCCAAGTTGAAGACTCTTTATGGGACAGCTTTAGCCGATGCAGAATCAGAGGAAAATTTGGTCCGGGATGCTTTAGAGAAAATCTACGAAATTCGGAGATTCAAATCGGAACGGCGAATTGCTGCCAAAGCTGCTGGGAATAAAGAAGCCATCAGGCGAGGGGCGTTGATGAAAATGTTGCAATCATCTGCAGCAACTCTTCCACTCTGGATGGGGAAATTGGGCGAATCTCCTCCGCCACTCTGTGGATGCATTCCACCAGCTGATCCAAATGGATATGTGGCCAAAGCCGGGGACATGGTTGCTGCTCTGGTTCGATCTCCTGAAGGAGACGACAATTGGATTCTGTCTGAAGTGGTTGGATATAATTCAGCTGCTCAGAAATACGAATTGGATGACATTGACGAAGAGCAGGAACGACTTCAGTTGTCACGAAGACGGGTTGTTCCTCTGCCTTTGATGAGGGCCAATCCGGAAACTGATCCAGATGCACTCTTTCCGAAAAACACCATTGGTATATTTACATACCTCAGCAAATTTTTAAGCAAATCAGTTAAAATTATTAATTAAGATTACAATTACATTAATTTATGAAATGAGTTTAATTTATGAAAATAATATTTTTTAATTTTAAATAAATATAGTATAAGTTATTAAATTACATTGAACTTAATTATTTATGTTTTTGTGAATTTAGTCAATGCATTGTATCCTCAAACAACTTGTTTCTACAAAGCAGTGGTTGCGAGCCGTCCAGTCACAAGCGTCGATGAGTATGAAGTTCTCTTCGAAGATTCTTCATACACGGAAGGATTTTCTCCTCCGCTCAAAGTCGCCCAACGTTATCTCATTGCCCTGGTCAAGGATAAGAAGCACAAATAAAACTGAATTTTATAACATTTATATAAAAATAGAAATTAAAATAGAATTATTTAAATAAGTGAAAATTAATTTTAGGATATGTGACTATAATATTAACAAATTTCTTTATATGGTCGCCTTATACCAAGAACTCCTTATCCAAATTTGACTAAATCTTAATAAATGGTAACCTTGGGTAAATTTCAAAAATATAAATTACTAGCAATTAAAGGCGTTAATGATGCAAAATATAAAGTTATTTGATATACAAGTTTAAACTTGTTGTTAAATTATTAAAGTTGGTATTTCACAAAAAGGTATTAATGGTAGTAATATGTTTGTTTTTAATACTTACCTACTTACAATTAGTACACAAGTACTTTGGTTCTAACCGAAATTCCAATATGTTTTTTAATAAATTTTGAATAGTAGTAAGTATTAATATAGCAACTTTTTATTTAGCATTGTAACTTTGACGTATAGTAAGTTTGATGGTGAATCATTCAAATACAACCCATCCTTGTATGGATGAAAATTGTTAAGAAAAGACAAAGTTTATTCTTACTAACTTAAGAAACCTAAAGTATTTAAACCCTAAACGATAATTGAATGAGATTGGGATAATTATTACTTTTATTACAATTTTTGCTATTTGTATTGCATACAATTTCTAATAGCCACCACAGAATCATTTGGATATCGTATAATGGAATAACTTTTTAATATCATTTTTATGTCATAATTTTTTAAATGCTCAATATTTAAAAAATTATGACTCAACTATTAAAATGCAATTAAAGAAAGTGAATAGTGGAAAAGAATGAAAAGATTAATTGAGTTTCCAAGCGTTCAAATGGCGACTACTTAAAAATTATATATAGGAAAATATTTAAAATTTATTTATTTGTTGTTATTTTTTAAATTGAACAATTTGGGTAAGGATTACTTGGGATAAGGCGACCATATAAACTTTATATTCAAAAACTTCTTATTTCATTACTTGAAACTTATGACTGTTTAGTTAAGATACAAGATTTACTTAAATAACATGTTTAGAACAGTCCAATACTTTTAATATTTTATATATGGTTTAAGACCCAAAATGATTTTATTATACATAAATCTCTAGACTTTTGTGGTTAATATTAAATAGTTTTATTTATTTGTACTATACATTAATATATTATTGAAAAATAGTTAAATTTTTATTAATGTAAGTTATAGAGGTATAACATTATTATTGTCATTGTGAGTTATTCCATTATTTATGCAATGTTTATTAAATACAGTTGAAAGTTGAAACATCATTTTAACTATTTTGGCATTAATTCTAAAAAGGATCGTTGATTCCTTTCGCTTTCTTAGACAGTTTTTCATCAAATTGACAATTGAAAAGCATTAAATTGATTAGTTGATAATTCCACGGACTTCCCTTGAAACGAATGCATAATGATAGTGATGAATCATAACAATATAGAAGGCTTATAAATTTAACGCTTCATTTTTCCTTGACCATTCATTGGCTTAAATGGCCAATGAAGCAATTAATGTCAAGGACCAAAATCACAAGTTCACAGTTTAATTTATTTAATCAAGGTATACTCAGGGTATAAGGCAATCCGAAATTTCCATAATCAAAAACTGCCCTTCATATTTTGATTCATATTATTTTATGATGTTTTATTCAGAAGTGAAAATTAGCCCTTTGGCTTTTCTATCACAAAGAGAAGTAATAATATTCAATTCAATTGGATTTATCCTTTTATTACTTTATTAATGCCTCAATTGAATCATTAATAGTTTGAGAATAGTGTACAAAAAAGGTATAAGCTGATGATTGCAATTTCGCGCATCAATTTTTGCCCAATTCAATTAGGATTTAGGGGTTTAATTCCCTATGATTACGATGGTTAAACCCTACTTATCAATTAGTCATTCTCGTTCTCCTATTCTTCTAGGTTAACTCAATAACCTGCACTTATCCTACGTTTAACAAGAACAATTTGCATAGCCTATTTACTACACACAGCAAATTGTTCTAAATCCTTATTATTCTATAAAACTTCTTGTTTAAACTACAATAAGTATGCTTACATTTTACAGGGAGTTAAACTTCATCCTATAAGGTCATATAGGAAAATGCGAGTCGTGATTGTGAGAATTTGATACCCGGAGGGTATTTGGACACAGTTGAAGATGAATTCGACGTGTTGTGCAACTTGGTATACTGATAGGTATCTCCATACAGCAGCATACAGTACTTATACGGGTATATATGTAGTATACATAAAAGTAGATTAAAAAGCATATTTTATACCTTGGTTAATAATACTGACTGTAGGTACCTATATACAGGGTGGGTCATAAGTAGCTTTCTTTTTTAAATAAACAATCGTACAAAAAAGAAAGCAACTTATGGCCCACCCTGTACTACAAGTATACCTACAGATCAATGAAGTTAAATATCTTTATATGATATTTACGAGTATATACTAAAAATACTCATTGCGAATTAATATTGCTTATAAAAGTATAAGTATTATAATGATTAATACTACCTCTACAACCCATTATCCACATAGGACATAAGTATTGATACCAATCATGTTATAGCTCTTAAAATTTCTGTAATGCTTATACTTGTGCAGCTAGCTATAAAAGTAAAAATCTAATAGGAGAAGAATCCAATCTGTTGTGAAGAGGATGAGTCTTCTTTGTGTTGTTGTTTCCTCTCTTTGTGTCAAAGATCCTTTCAGGAATGCTCTCATACCATTTCTATATCACGTTTGCTTTATTCATGGATCATCTAATGGTGTATTCACCTCTTACATGGTGTCATAGTCCATTGGGAGTGTAAAGATTTGCACCATCATTCGCATTAGGATTATAATAGTCGAGGTTTATTAGCTATATCATCTGCTAAACATTTGTGAATATGAGAAGGTGTGTATACTCCATATGCCTTAAGAATAAAGATTGTAGGAGTTTCCATTACTAGGTTCGGCAATCTGCAGAAATGGTAGACATATTAGGCAGAGTTATATAGATTTTAAATGAGGCATTGTTGGAAGTCTTAGGGAAGGATATGTAGAAGGAGAGAAGGAAGTATAGAGAAGTTCATTGGGGTGGGTTGCCTTCAAATGATAGCGAGATCCCTTCTTTGGCCCTCATCTCCAATTGTCGGCCCACACTCACCCACTTAACCCAACAACTACTCACAAACATACCTACAATTCGCGAATTCTTTACATCTCCTCCACTTACTGTCTAACTCTTACAATTCAAACATCATAAACACATATTTATTATTTACTTTATCAATAGAGATTTGATACATTGGAATAAATCAAAACTTATTTCATACAATATACCAAGTAATAAGTATTCATAATATTAAGATATTGGAAAAGTGTTCGTTTTATTATTAAATAATCCGTTTTCGATTTTATTTTTAACATTTGGGCCATTTTAATTAAGAGGATTAAGACTGACATAATTGCATTAAAGATCATGATTGACGAGTTTTTAAAGTGTTAAAATAGTTATACCAGAATAAGTGAGGAGTTGTGATCATTTTATATTATATACAGACAGATATTTACAAAACGTATATCACTGTTAAATAAAATTGTCGCGCCCGTCTGCCTCAACTTCAAACTCGTTTAAAACGGAATTGAAATGAATTTCAAGTCCTTGAATGTAAAATGGATCTTTATAAGCATTTATTAACTTTGATAGAATTGAAGTTGAAGTGCACTTGAATTTGACTCAAAACTTTCCTTCGCTTATTCATCGCATGTGCCAAAAAAACTTTCAAATAAATTGTGCGTCATATCAAACTCCCATCAAACCAACATATAGAATTTAATATTTTTATTATATTTTAATAAATATTCTATACTCTTTTATTTGACATATATGTAGAGTAACCATTATAAAGTTAAGAATTTGAGAATCAATTGTATGAACTTTATTTGACATACATTATAATATTATAATAAATATATTTGTGCAGATTGTATATAAATATTATATTTTTTGCATTGTTTTGTGGAGTTTTATTAAGATTGTGATGATTCACAAAAGTGGAAAAGTTCTTTGAAAAGTGAAATTGTATTCCGAAAAGTTTTTAATTAGTTTATTAAAATGGTGAGCCGAAGCTTGGCTTTTGGAATTTCCATTGGAGCCTTTTGGGGGTAATATTTTCTTTTTAACAAACTCATTTGTCCTTCAAAGTTCATATACACATTATTTACATATATATCAAAGTTAGAAACTTTAATGAAGTCCTTTGACATGAAAAAGTCAATTCAGTTTTTGGTTGTCTTTAAATTTAATTAAGGGTTGTTTTGCCCTTGTTTTTCCAATTTCCTGTTTACCTCGTATCTTTTCCTCTCTTCATGATTCTTATGATCATTTTCTTACGTGAATCCCTCAGATCTTATAAAAACCTTCCTTTTGTAAATTATATAAAATGTATCTTCTCAATGTCTCCTTCCGACCTTTTCCTTCATCCTTACTTTATTTGATCCTAATTTCCCAATTGCTTCAAATTTGTCGTGTGCCTTAAAGGAAAGAGATCACGATGAAAAGGTAATAGTAATAAGGTTTTCCTAGGAAAAGTTGACCTTTTGTATAGGCGACATTTCGCGTTGGCGTGAGAGTTAACGAACTTTTCCTTTTTTGACAAAGAAATTCACTTTATCACTTTGTAAGGTTCAATAAATTGAACATTCTGACTCCATTTCAATTCAAATTGACTACAATGAAGTAAAGTCATATTATTTAAAGAGCTTCTTATAAGTAATGAATATAACTTACCGTAACTTACTTATTGTTAGATCCAAATGCCTCAAATAACTTTTTATTGAATAATTTAAAGACATTACAATTTATATAATATACTGTATAAAGTTTATATGTAATGTAAGTAAATAAATATGAACAAGTGGCAAGTGAAAATATAAGTATATAATAATTTTAATATGAAAAAACGATATCAAACCTGATTGAGATTGAGGGGTAAAAGAACTTTAACTAAAGGTTAAAGGTAACACCTATCCATCTTGAATAATGGATCATCATAAATAATTCAAAAGCTGATTTCATTTTACGCATAAAATGTCGGGATCTGTCTGAGCTTTGAAGTTCAATGAAATGAAAATGAGCTTCATTTTCCTATGCTTTTATTTAAAAGAAGTTTCTAGATTCTCCCAGAATAAAATAACCACAATAATAGAAATAAATCCGAAAAGGGAAAAAAACAAGTTGATGGAATGAGATTTTCATTTTATGTAGCAGAGATAATAAAAATGAGTCTGAAACCTTGTGATCGATCGATGTGATCTTGAAAGACGAAAATTGTTAATTAGACCGAAAGAAGAGTTTTTAAGCATATTTAATTATGTATGTTAATAAGAATTTAATTGAAACTTAATTAATTTTTAATTTTAACTTAGGTACGCACGTTTATTAAAACTCATTCAAACTACGCATTTACAATTTTTTATTAAACTCAAATCTTGTAATCATTATCTTATGTGTAACTTCAGACTTGACTTCAGACATAGTTAATTGTTTTCTGTCTACTAAAGTTTGAAAATATATGAATAGTACTCGTATATCTACAAATCTAAAATGCAGACATACTAAACTTGATTTTATACAATATGACGTTATATGGCAATTTTAAGACTAATTTGGCATTGTTATTATAGAAGGTGAAATATTTGTAAAAGAAGGAGATGGATCAAATAATAAGATTTTAATTAGCAATTTCTAAATTGCTCTTTGAGTTGTTGAGTTGAAAGAATTGTTTGGGAGTTGATGATTTTAATTGGAAAATACTATTTTTGATTTTCTCCAAATTGATTGAAGTAAAAAGTTATTTTCCTATGTGATATTTTTGTTTTAGTAGACTTTTCATATATGTTATTCTTCACTCCTATTCTTACAAACAATAAACATTTTTATGTATTAATATGAGTTGGTAGTACATGGTTCTATGTTTCATTGTATGCAAAAATGCAAAACATACAATTAGTCATCCAAAGATTTCAACAATTATTAAAAAGTCATTGTACTTTATTTTTTGATCTATCAATTTTTAAGGCTTCATATTGTGAGCAATTTGCATTTAAAATAACAATATAAATTTACAAAGGTTCGTTATATTTTGAATAACTCAAAGTACACCGTACCAAAACAGATTCATCAGAATAATTCATGAATTCTGGAAGTAAAATGCCAATTAGCACCATTAAAAGTGAATTAAATCTAAAAGTTAAAGCATTGGAAAGTCAAAGACCTCACTGTGAGGAAGCTTCGCTATTAAATATTTAAATGTGTATTTTAATTTTATATTTATCGATTCAAGATAAAGAAAATGAACTTTAACCTCATTATGATTAGTTTGAGCTCAAAACCTACTCTATAAACTTATTTTAATTTATTCATTGCACTGATTTAAAACTTAACACCCAAGAAAATAATTATAATCTTTAATTATGAATTATTTATGGATAGGTTTTTAATTGGAGTTGAAGGTCTGGTCGAATTTCCAAGTAACTACAGCCGTTTGGATCGGCCAAATGAGTGGGCGGTGGCGGATCTCGTTTCCGTCTCGATGGATCTCCACTCGATCTCGCGTCTAAACGAAGGGGACTTTGAGGCGGAGATTCTTTTGAAGAGCTCTTGGGAAGATCCGCGTCTTTCCTCCATTGTCCCCAAAGAAAGTCGAGTTGAGGGATCTTGGATCCCGGACTTTTTTTTCAAAGGAGCATCCGTCAAAGATCAAATCTCCCATGTGAGACTTTCCTCCAATGGACTCCTCACACAAACCCAAAGGTGATCCGGAAATTGAAATGGGGATTTAAATCTCCCATACTTCCTTAATGTTATGTTATTATCAATTATCTTATTATGGTCTAAACACAATAATAAATAATGCCTTCAATTGATCTAGTTATTTGACACTAGAATGGCATTTGAATGAACGTTTTAGCGTCGGAGAAAAGACTTTAGTAAAGGAGATATTTTTCTAAAGGTTTCAATTTCTTTCCAGATTGCTCTTACGCCTCAAATGTCAAATGTCCTTTGTCAAATTCCCATTCGACCAACACACCTGTAGGATTTCGATGAGATCTTGTAAGGCTTTTTTACACATCAAACGTTTAATAATCAATAATCAATAATCATATTGAATATTATTTGTATATTGGCATTTATTAAATTATTCTTAATTTCAGTGGGATATAATCGAATCCATTTAGAGCTCATTTGGCGCGGTTCAACTTCAATTGAAAAAACGCTCCAAGACGCTGAAATGACTTTGATGGAAATTGACCAAACGGTGGAAAAAGATGGCGAATTTTCCCTCTTGGTGGCTTCAATTAGTTTGAGAAGGTGTGGGGCCAGAATTGTGTCCCAGGGTTTAGTTCCTGCTTCGTTGCTAGGAGTCCTCGGATGGCTAACTTTATTCCTTATCAAAACCTTTGGGCAGAATTGGGAAAAGGAAGTGAAGGAACTTCGATTGCAATGCATTTTAAACGCCATTTTGTTCATTGCTTTCACCATTGTGGAACAAATGACCTTTGGTTTCGGGCCAAAAGGATCGGCCATTTCTGGTGTTCAAATTTATATGGGATTTGTTCGCTTTATTTTGTTCCTCACCTTTGGATGTCCTCTGCTCAAATTAATTCATGGGAAACCTGATAGAGATCTTGTAAGTGAAATTCAATGCATATTGAAAGATTATAACTAAACTTAACAACTTTAATTAAACAACAAAATAATTAGCTCTTTCATATTAATAATAAATAAATACTCTGACTAAATCAACCTAAGTTCAATGTACAAAGACCTAATAAAACGTGTGATATACTTATAGATTTAATAAATTGCGCATTGGAAATTGAATGTTTTTGTGCAATTAGAAGATGGTACAAAGCACGTTGCGACGGGCAACAGATTTCGGTTGTATACATATGCCAAAATAACCCTGAAGGGAATTAAATAAGACAACTCAAGGACAACCATTATTGTTGGATAGGTCGGCAAATTCGACAATAGAGGATGTTTTTCATTATGTATATAATCCATACACGTAGCTAAAAACAAATAATAAACTATTGTCGTCAAATCTTCTTTTTCGATTAAAATAATTGACATAGGAAAAAAAAATTTTATATGTCTCTGTACCTAAATATACTATATTTATAAGTACATAGATTTTGTTAGAGGTCGGTTGTTAATAGGAACGAAATAGAAATGTACATTTGAGATTTACAAAGGATGGATTTAATTTACTTAAGTTCAAATATAGCGCATCAGGTTTTGCTTGGAAAATTTTGAATGAAAAACTCTCTTTAATTAACAATAAGTTGAATTCTCCTTGAATCTTCCCCCAACTTTGCTTTTTATTAAAAGAACGAGCGAGCGAGAGCGAGTCACAAAGGATAGGATTTTATCTCATCTCTATCCGAAAGATAATGAAATTCACATTTGGTCTGTTTTTGTCAAAGTTCTCATGAATCATTTTCCATTTTAATTCAGTACGCTTCACTTCTTCTTTTCAACTTTTTCTCTCCCAGGTTCCTTTCCATAAAATCCGAAGCGAATTGCTGAATTCTCAACTTTTCACCCTTTCTTTCATCTCCATCTGATTACAAACACACATAAAAGATCTCGACTACCTTTGTGTTTTCTGTCCAATTGCATGAAAAACCGTGCAATTTTTAAGAAAATGTTGAATATAGGAAATAAGATTTAAGATTATTGTAAATAATAGGATGAAAGTGAAATATTTAATATTATTAATTTTATTTAAATTAACCTGGACCCTGGACCCTTAAGCACTTTACATTTAGTTATTTTGCTCCTATTCAAATAATATCATTTGTGTTATGAATAGCTAATTAAGTCGCAAAAATGTTATCATTTTTTATTTAAAGAATTCTCAATTATCTTTTTGCAGAAACCTGGAAAGTTCGAGAAATTCCTCGTCAAATTGGAGAAAATTATTAAGATCGGAATTCCAATTTCATCCCTAATTTTCATTCTCGCATTATTTGCATTTTATCTTTTATAAAACGAGCAAATAATTATTAAAAAATGAGTCATTTTTCTATTTTATGCTTATTTAATATAAAAAATAATTAATAAATTATATATACTCCCTGAGGCAGAAATAGAATAGAAAATCTTGGTTTGGGCTTGCATTTCTTTTTGTCTCGCTCTGACTACTTTTTAAATACCCTTTAACTTTTAAATTTATTTAATTGACGAAGGGATCTTTCATTTCTATATTTCTTTTATATTTTAATGATATATAATTCTAATTAAAACATTCAGTCGTGTTATAATATAAAATCTAATTGAAATCAAAGAAAGGAAACCAAAGCCAAGATTTTCTATTCTATTTCTGCCTCAGGGAGTAGGTAACCATTTATTTTGTAATTTACTTGAGTGAATTTAATAAATGAAATTCGATATACGAATAGCAAGAATTTTTTCAAAAATAAGAATAATTTTTAAAAGTGTTCACGAATGTTTTAACTATTTACAAATAAAATCGCCAGTTATAGTGGATTGTATCTTAATTAATCTTACAATGAGCGTATAATTTTTATGCATGTATTTTTGATTGATTAAAAAGAACTTTGAAATGTTTTTTTATTTCTAGAACGCGTATTAACTCATAACTCAACTCAAGGCACTCGTGAAACATCATTAAAATTGTTTTTTATTTCGAGGCGGGATTTGTTTATTTCCAGTTAAGCCTATTTAGCAAATGAAGATTCTGATGCGTATGTTTTTTTATTTCTATATCTAATCCTTTCCATATAGGGATATATTAAATACTTGTACTTTGTACAGATAACATGGTATTTAATATTAGAGTAAAGGATGGTTCGAATTTGTATTGGAATATATTATAAGATACGTACTATATAGTAATACAGTAATAGATATAAAAATACAGTATTTAGATGCTAAAGCAGTGAAAGGTTGATCTCGTGTTTGAGCATTAATAATGGAAGATTTGGTTTCTTCCTCGAGGCTTCGGTCCCATTCCTTCAAGAGTTATCGGGCATTAAAAGTGGGAGAACTTAAACCGAGCTATTCATTCGGGTAAGGGAAGTCGGAGCGAAACCACTGGTTGAATCTCTTTCTACCCACGCCAAATCAACCGAGCAAATTCACGCATGTTGAACTTTTTCTCATTACTTTCTTTCCATTAAGGGAATGAACCTTTCTGTTCTCATAAAATATAATTTAAACCTACCGAGAACTACCCTGTTTCTCAACACTTGCATTATTTATTTGGAATTATTACGGACTTAACGAACTAAACCTAAACTTAGGAATCAATAATAATAAAAAAAACATTTAGAAAAATTTTATCGCAGTATATAAACTCACAGTGTATGTGTAAAAAGTACAATCAAATAAGCAAAATTCCAATGAAAGCAAAATGAGGTCAATGAGTGAATTTTTTCATTCTGGAAATTCTATTAATGCCGGGAGCGGAGGAGGATCCTTCAATCAACATAAACTCGGGACCAACGAAACCGGAAGTGGAAATGATTCAGACGTCTATGAATTTTACTTCTTTTATCCAGATTTCACTCAGGTAAAAGATTAAGTCAAAATTATCATATAAATTATTTATAAAGTAGTAGAATCGAAATTACTTGCTCTACTTATGATACTATTAGAAAAGTACAAAGTAAATAGAAATTGTGAACCTTTTAAAGTTTTACAAGAAACAATGAATAATTTAAGCTTCATAGTTCTTAACTTGAGTATTATATAGGCATATATCAAAATGATTATAATTAATTCTAAAACTTCCTTAAAGGCGAGTGCGATTTTAACTTGGTGAATTAATTGACAAGATTAGAGCTGAAAGTGAAAGGAATGAAAGTTTAAATGAGCGAAAGGTTCTTTCATCATTTCTCATTCCGACATTCCACAATCTGGGTTTTTCATTAACAAACAACAGGAAGTGTCAATGATTGTGAAAGATGCGGAGTTGGAAATGGAGAAACATATCTTGTCACTTCCCTTATCATTTATCATTATCATCTTTTCTCTTTTTTAGATTTCCTTTCTTTATTGATTTTTCAAAGAATTTAGAGTATTGGGTAAACATACGGTACATAAATAAATAAGTAGGTATTATACCATAAAATACATATTATACATTTTGGTATAAGTACAGAGTGACCATTTTAAATTGCTATGGAAGAAATGTATTATGTATTATTAGCAGTGTATTATTATTAAAAAATAATTCATACGGATTCATAGAAAATGCTCGAATTGACAATTCTCTTCAAGGAATACTTTAACTCTTCCTCGTAAATTACCAAATACGTTGATTAGCATCTCAGGTGTTATCGAATCCACCATTGCTGAATGTTGTGTTTTAATTCGTCGACAGTCAATGAACAGAATGGTGATATTTCGAGAATCTACTATGAAGTCATATGAATTATATTTAAAAATAATACATTACTAATATAATACACATGCCTTCCCCCATAACAATTTAAAATGGTCACCCTGTATTACATGTATATAGGTATGTATATTTTATTACTTAGTGCTATTGGTAGAAATATATAGTTTTTAATTCAAAATCTTCTCAAATTTTGAATCGAATATTCTCTTGTTAAATTTCGAATTATTACAAAGCCTTTTCAAATGCTTAACATTCACATCCACAAGAAAGGAATGATTGTTCATTAATGGCATTGAAGAATAAAATGGAGGTTGAATCAAAGGTTTAGGAATTATAATCCTTTCCCTACCTTAATAATTAAATCGAAATGGTCTGGCCTTGATGATATTAAGTACTTACTTTGAAAATTCACTGGAAAGATGAAAAGAAGAATTATAAATACCCAATTTCCCCTCGTATGATGTCTGAATTTCTCAAGGTTTTCTTGATGAAAGCCGTGAAAACTGATTTCCCTTCCATTATTTTCACAAAAATATTCATTTTTATTAAAATTTAAGTAGAATGAAATTAAACGCAAATTTTAAAATATAAAAGGAAAAGTGAATGAATGGATGAAATAATCGAGAGATGGATATTTTAATGAGCTTTAAGTTGAAAGATTAAAATCTTTTCAGATTCGCCCTGTGCAAATTATTTTGGCCATCTTGTTCACTGTTGAGGTTGTCTTGTGCATTGGAGGAAACTTTCTCGTTTGTCTCATCATATGGAGGAACAAAATCATGCACTCGCCAGTCAACTACTACAGTCAGACATTTATTAAATTAACATGTCAAATGCTTAATCTTTCTAATGACATTAATCTCTCTCGCTAATTACTCCTGCATTTGTGAGAGATTAAGATCAAGAAATTAATTAGTAATGAAAGAAAAGTGAAAGAGCGTAATTAAAATATACAATGGTTTCCTTTTTAGTTGTCAACTTGGGCATTTGCGACTTTCTCATTGGGATCTTCGTTCTCCCCTTGAAAGTAAGTCTAGACAAGATTATACCATACATTATGAAATGTGACCTGATAGAATTGATATTTGATCTGACATAATTAATAAATAAATTGAAAATGGGAACATTTACATTTATATGCCAGAGCTTGTTTTTAAACCTAATTTAAAAAAACCAATCTTAGATGTTTCAACTTATGGCGGAGTCTGACGTGAACGTAATGGGAGACAATATGTGCACAAGTAAAGAAACAAAATTTCAATTTCTTTTCAAATTTGCATATTTTATACAATATTTCTCGTGCTTCAACAATTTTTTAGGATTTGTGTAATATTATTAACTTAGGTATGCAGAAGTATCTGTATATTTTGTAAATATGTAGGTATTCTATGTACCTGATATATGATATAAATATATCATTTCATACTTTATCTGCTTAACTTCAAAATGAAAAGTTAAATAATTTGAATAGGAGAAAACATGTGTCTTGTTTGCATTGAAAAATGATTTTCAAGATAAGAAAGGATGAAGTGAATTAATGGTTGTTTTTATTGGTAAATAGTTACGGGTTATCTGGAAACGACGGTGAGGTTCGCTTCCGTTTTCACTCTCGTTGCCATCTGCGTTGAAAGGTAATTCAATCTAAAATCATACGCATTAATGAACGAATGAACAAAACGAATGGGTTTGATCAAACTTGGTATATTATTTTATTCCATCTTCATCTAAATATTTAGTAAAATGTTTCATGTCAAGAGTTGAAATCCTGAAAGGAAATCTGTTTACTTTAATTTAATGGAATTGAATAGATCTTTTCAATCTTTTGTCAAATTGAAAAGATTGAGGTAGGTCTGGAACTGGAAAGTTCCTTCCTTTCCAATGAACAATCAAAATTTGCGAATATAACCAGTCAAGTGTCAATAATGGATAGACCAGTAAATGTATGTTATTCCTCTACGTCTATTCGCTAAGAATCCTCAAGTGTCATTTTTAAGTGAATAAAGCTACCCAACCATATAGTAAACTTTGATAAAGAAGAATAACTGATATTGTTAACACTTAACAGGTTTGTGATGCGTGGTTTATTATTACACAAAGCAGGCTTCAGAATTATATGGTTTTGTTAACCATTTATGGTAAAAATCTCAGAATTTTGAAAAAGTTAGACATGGTATAGGTGCAAAATTCCATCATTTATTATAATATGTTAATAAATTTCTTTACAATTTCCTATCCTTTCCACTTCACTAACCTTAAATTGAACATACTGGAGTTGAATGAATACAGTGTACGATATAGTTTGTATTTGTACGTAGGTACATATGTTGTACATAAAATTGAATGAAGAGATTATGTGGAATTCTCCGCAGTGGGTTGACAATTGTAAACCTTCAGCGGCCAAAGAAGCTCAGAACTTTAACTTTAATTGGAAATTCTGAGCTTTACAAAATGGTTTCGGCTTCATTTGAATCGGCTTTCACTGAACTTTCTATGTAACTCAATAGTTTAACCTTTAACCTAATTTATGTACCTACCTTTATTACTCTTACATGTTTATGTGCATGTATGGTACATATGTACCATACAATAAGTATGTTATGTGTATTTACCTTTTCATGTTTTATAAATAACTTGAATTAATAATAAGTGAATTATCTATTAGAGGAAAATAAGCATTACTCATCGTGAAATTATTGGAATATGCGGGTTTTGAAACTGGATTTGTGTGGGATTAGAGGGGAATTGATTATTTGTTATTTTCAGGTATTTTGCCATTGTTGAACCTCTCCGAGCTCGGATTTATCTCATGAAGGAGCGAATTCGCCCGATTTTGTTGATCGTCTGGTTGGTTCCAGCCTTGATCGCAGCTCCCAATGTTGTCCCTGCACGAGCCACGCCTGGATTTTACTTCTCCGATCACGGAGAATTCTCAAGAGTCGACTGCTTTGATAAGTAATTGCTTCATCTTTTCCCTGTTGATCATAAAATTTATACAAAGGGTAGTATGGTACATGATTAAGATGTATGATTAAGTTTACATTGGATAATTGAAATTATATGATGTTTTCATGAATATTTTTTGTTATTTTTCATGATGTGTTTTTATTATTTTTATTCTTGTGTAAACTTCATTTTGGAATGCTTTATATTTTTTATTTTTTACCTTTATACCTATAATACGACCAATGTTTGCTCTTTATGTTGAACTGTAGATAATTGTTGTAATTAAAATCCTAATTTGACTTCTTTGGTATTCTTATTATATTTTTTAATAATTTAATTAAATGTAAATATTTTTAAAAAATGGGAATAAAGTAAACATTGAGTTTATATCAAATTTATATCAAAAGAACATTTTCTTAAAAGTAATAGTAATAATTAGCAAGGTATTTATACTTATACTTTTAGCGGTATTACAGATGAGTACATACTAAAATTATTAACAATTGCAATAATGATTAAATTAGCTGTTGGGGTGGAAATAAATTTCGAAAAGTTTCAGTCTCCAGTTAATAGAATGAAGCATTTGTTTATATTTTTAAATAAGGAATCTAATTTCCCATGGGAATCACTTATGTAAAATTTTAATAGTACGAATACATAATTATTTACGGCATTCAGAGTTTTCAGAGTGTGTCAGTGGTGTTTTCTCATAGCTCAGCGGTTTGTTTAAAATTTAAACTCAAGGGTATTCCCAACTCGGAAACCCTACAGTATAAAATAGTTATTAGGACTAAAATGTTACTTTTAAATATAAAAAATATTTTGATTATTCTAACTTGCATTAACCAAAAGTCAGTATTTAATACGCGAATATAACGTTTTATATATTTTTTATATAACGTTTGCATTTACATTAAATATTTTCTTTTGAATCTCTGTTCCTATCATTTTGATGCAGCATTTTGAAAATGTATAAAATTGCCCGGAATAATAATATTTCCTAAGCAGTTTTCATATAAAATAGATTTAAAAAAAACCTTTTAATTAAAAAAAACTACTAAATATCCTTTCGACTACCTCTTCTTTTTCCCCATTTCACCTCCTGTATTCTTTAGCATTTTTTTAAAATTTCAATTTATATTGTATTTTAGAATAAACTAACATTAAGTTAAAGTGCAAAATATGAAATACTGATTACATTGAGAAAAGAATGTAAGGTATTATGAGCACATTTATTTATCCCGAGGGTTCAAACAGAATTATGAATGAAACATCAAAACATGAAGTTAATCTTTAATATTAATGATATAAAGTCTTTGTTTAAAAAAACAAGGTTACATTCAAAATTTATAGGGATGAATAATAAATTGATATTTGATTGTTTTCAGTTTCGGAGACCATTTTCGTTTCGGGTATTATCTCTTTGTCTTCATCTGCTTGTACATCATCCCACTCATTTTTATCTTTGGAACTTGTATCTCAATTGCTCGCGTCCTCATGAAGAACATCCCTGCAGCAAGTCGACGCGATCCACGGGCTGTTTCAATTGAACAGCGGAGGAGAAAAGTGGCAAAAATGGTTTTGATCGTCATAGCAACCTTCTTTTTATGTTGGTCGCCATATTTCATCGTTTCGCTCATTACTCAATTTCAGGTAATTTTTCAGATTGCCCAACAATGAAAATATTAATTTTTTTTAATTAATTGGCTATATTCTATTCGGAAAATCGGTGCACTTGAGTTTGAGATGCCCTGGCAAAAGCATTATTGAAAATGCCCAAATAAAAATTTGTATTTTTTGCTTAAATTTGGTAACTAAACCGATAAGGACCCAATTAAGCATTTTCAATAATGCTCTTATCTGGGCATCTCAAACTCAAGTGCAACGATTTTCCGAATAGAACATAATTAATTTTTTTAATTTAATGTACTAACTAATTTTTTTTAAATTTAATCCTTTTAAGGGCGACGAAAGTTTTACCAAAACTCAAAATTTCTTTTTCGTCATGGTTGTCGTAAACATTTTGGCTTTCTCCAATTCGTGTGTCAATCCGCTTGTGTATTTCGCTATGAGCTCGCGGTTCCGACGCGGGTTTTGGGGAATTTTACATGAAGCCCGCGGGTGCTCGCGGCTGAGAAATGTTGATGAGGAAACTTCTTCCCGGGAAAGGTCCATGACAACGGGTGGAAACGGGGAGATTTGCCGCACATTGGAAGATCAATTCCTTGCCATGAACTCACACGCCGTAATTCCTTCATCCGGCTTAAGAGCAAACAGATCTAATCCTGTGAGAAAATCACACTTGTTTTCATAAGTAAATTTCATAAATATCCTCTGTACCTTTATTGTTTTATTATCTATATGTTAAGTAATACATTTAGAGTTATTTGTCACACTTATTATACATAAAAAGATCAAATCATTTATAATGAATGGATATAGTCAAATTAAATGTATTTAATGATAAGCCTGAAAACATTTGATATAAGATGACTATAATTTGATGAAATTGTTATGTATCAAGTTACGCCCCTAATTATCTTCTTTTGCTTTCATTTCAATTACCCGTTTGCTTTTGTAAATTGAGACCAAGTGAATTAAGGCGGAATTTGAGGGAAGATTAAAGTAAAAGCTATTTTGAGACCTATTACATCCACGATCCCACAACCACACTTTGATTACTTTGAATTGAAATCGTCAAAAGTTTCAAATTCAATCACAGCAATTTATTTGGTCAATGAAAGGAAGTTAAAAAATCAAAAGTTATAGAATTTCTTAGAAAGAGTATGAAGCAAGTTTCGATTAAAAATATTCAATAGAAATGATTTCAAAATTAATTATAATTAATACGTACGCCAGTTATTACTGAATCGAAAATTATAATTAAAATCAATATAAAATAATTAAGAAATATTTGGGTTTGTTAATAATAATGATTTCCTTTTCCTTATTGATTATAATAAATAGAAAGGCCGTTTGGGGATGATGTTCGTGGACAGGGAAGGAGGAAGAAAATCTCGTATATCGACCACGACCATTCCGCTGCTCATTATAGAAGACGTGGAAAAAGCAGAGCGGAATGTTTGTAATGGCGGTTGGGGCGGACGGCGGATGCTTCCCGCATTTAAAAGATTTCAACCTTCAATAGTTCGCCAACTCAATGACACCTCCATGTTTTAAATACAAATCATCAATTATAGAGTATTTTACACTATTGTTATTTTAATTAAATTAAAATATAATATAAAAGAATGTTTAAAATAAATGATTATTATTGGTATAATTTTTACATAATCTATCAGTATATATTATATAGTTTTTTGTTTCTGTGTATAATCCTAATAATAAATCATATTTATCAAAAGGCTGTGGCGAAAAGATGTAAAAATATATTAAAAATTTGTTAGAATTTTAGAAGTGTTTGAATAGGTAATAAGTAATTATGATATGTAAAACATTGTATGAAAGTCGATTTAATATGGTCGATTTAATTCGTATGTTGATTATATTATTGATTCATTGAATAATGAACATAAATTTTGGAAATGGAATTCTAGAGTTGTATTTGACAATAATGTATGAAGAAGAAATAACAAAGGAGTTATTTAATTAAATATTTAAGACTTGTAAAGAGCCTGACCTCGATGTCTAAACAAAGTGAAACATAATGAATATTTATAATAATAAATACTAGAGAGTAATACGAAATATTTATACATTAAATGCGGGATATCATATATGTTATGATATAGATATATATTAGGAAAGAGAATTTATAAATTTTGAAACAATCACTGGATGAGTTTAAATATTTTAAATTGGAACTTTGACTTGGATGGATTTCTATAATAAAATATGATAAAATTTTGTCACACGTAAACAAAACAAAAGTATACTAACTAATGGTTTTATATAGAAGTTAAATTAGGTGTATAATGTAAATTGTATTGATAGTAAATTTTCATAAATAATAAACATTGAAAGATATAACTTTGAAGTTGTAGAGAATAGTTGCAATTGTTTAATATGAATGTAATGTCATTTAATCAAGTCTATCGATAAAATGCTTAATTTAAAATTACCAATTAAATATAAAAATTCTAATATGAATATATAAATATTCTAATAATAAGATGAATAAAAATCTGTTATGTATTTATGTACGAAAGAGGCATAAATTAATAGGAAGGTCCAAAAATTAATATATTTATATTTGAATGAAATTAAACATTTACATAATTTTAGATAATTTGAATATTTTTTTGTATAATCCAAATTGAAACAAATAAATTATAAAAATATCATAGCTACATATTATACATAAAAAGATATTTAATAAATTTTAATAAACAGACATAATTTTTAATTTTACTTAAAATAGAAATAAAATGTAATTTCATTATCCTTATGTTATCACATTCTTTTGAATCTTTTGTAACTTAGGTATATACAAATATTGTGCTTAATATCCATTTTAATATGTTAGTATGGCAATTACTCAGGTCAGATTTAATAATATATTCATAAATTGAAATTTTTGAATAAACGAATTATAATTATTCTAGTCTCTTGAATCTGTGTACTTACTGTCCAAGTAATAGTTCTCCGTTTACCTTTTTTTAAAATTACAGCTTTTGCTCGCAGATAAGATATAAAAACAATACTATAGAAATCTATTATGAAATATAGTGCATTTTGCTAATTTTAATTTTGA
>JAQGBZ010000529.1:0-34966 GCA_034687125.1 Neelides folsomi
ATTTTTTAACAGTTTAAATAAATTGAACTGAAATAATTAATTTTGATTGTTAGCGGTGGATATAAATAGTCGAACATGAGATTCATTTCCAATATTGAAAAATGAATTCCAAAATCATTTTGTGCTTCTTGATTTCTTTCGTGGTCCTTTCCGAAGGTTCCAGAAAGACATGCGACTTCAAGACAAAATTCTACGACTCTAATCGAGACTCGGTAAAATAACTAATCAACTAATTAGCCAATTACATAACTCATTGTTACTAATTAATAATATAATAAATACTCGCTTTAAATAAAAATGTTAATTGAATACATTTAATAGTTTTGGGAAGTTGGTACAAAGTAAGGAGCGGAATTGTCGGAGTCAGCGAACCTCCACCAGAAGAATGCACTCAAATTAATATTACACTAAATTCTACGAACAACAATGTTTACGACTACACACTCAAGTAAACATTGAATTGGCATAATTAACTTATTATTACGTTTAACTGGTTTAACATTAAACTAAATTTCTAGAACTATTCTGAATGGGAATGGAACTTATGAAATTAATGGAACTATTTCAATAACAAATTCATATTTGAATTCCAACTCTCTTATAATTGATGGTAAGTTTAAAAAATTAACAGAGTTTATGTATTTTAATCAACTATGATTTCAAGTGTGGGTTTAATATTGGTTTATTTTCTTTATTTTTCACTCGCAGATTCTTATGATTCCAAGTTAATCGCAATTGAAGCAGACAAATGGATTCTTTGGGCTGTCTGCACCGAATGGGGAAATGAATTTTATTTGTGGAGCAGAAGCAGAGAATTGTCGCCCGAGTTGGAATCCGCCTTGGCCCACGTTGTGAAACAGCTCGGGCTCGAATATACCCAGAGATTCTTTCCGATCCGCCAGGAAGATTGTTGAATTCAGATATAAAATTGAATTTCACATTCTATGCAAATAAATATCATAGTGGTTGAATTACTTTGATCAATCAACTACAAAATCATAAAATATTCATATTTTAATTTTAGCAGTATGATAAAATTTTACATATCTAATCCGTTTAACTAAACATAAAACCGCAGATGTGAGTTTTGACTTTACAATGAATTTATTGAAGTTATAAGACATAAATTAAAATGTACAGCTTCAAATATCATTAGAAGCGACGAGAAAGTATAATTACTTAATACTTAGGTAATATAAAAGTTTATAATTAAATTATTAATTAATTTATATATTAATAAGTGAAAACATTTAATATTTTTCAATTTATTTCCCATTTGTATTCAATATTGTGAGTACATTCAGTATTGTGATACATTTGTGAGTACAGTATATAATCCCCACTCGTCTTGTTGTCAGTTGTCAGTAATGAATTATTCGTTCCTACGTCATTCAAGAAAAAAATCCCCAATTCTCATCTTCTCAACCCCCTGATTTAGAGTTATGTAAAACTCGTATACTTGTGTCCCAAGTTCGCCAGGTATTTTACATACATATTTGTAGATACAACCTTTTGATATTTTCGATTGTCATCACCAAAATCTAATTAATTCCACCTATTAGGTAGAAAATATTTTGAATTATTTTTTATAATACTAATACGCTTATCTTTAAATTTCGAGTTGGTGGTTTAATTTATTTTAAGAAATGCTAATCTAAATACCAATAGGCACTATACTAAAGAGTATTATAGATTCTATTTTACCATTCAAAAGCAACAATATGCTTTATCTATAATATTTTTATCATTATTTATCACATATTTATATTATACTATATGTATTATATTATACTATATGTTATAATATATGCTTGATAAAATTAATAATTAAGGCTTAAATGATTTTTATAAAATCAATTATATTAATTTTTCTCTTTTACACATTTGCCATATTAATACGTTTTAACATCATTTTTAATTTTTATTTTTCAATCATTGTATCCTTATTGACAAATGTCTCCACTTCGCCCACCTTCAACTTCTTGACAAAATCGGGCATTCCTTTTCGGTTTTTTTGACCGTCCCAAGTAAGATTTTCTTTTTTAAAAGTTCCTTTGCCAAGATTGGGCTTGAAAAATAGCTGTCAATCGTCAGTTTCATGTTTGGTCGTCGAACTTTGTTAAGAAGTGTTAGAACAATTTTACCGCCAACCCCAAGCTTTAAATTTAATTTCAGATATTTTGTTTTTTTCCCTGATATGGAATTGTTTTCAATACGATGCCAGTTTCACAATCGATCAGATGAATAAACTTTATACCCCAACAATTTCGCTTATTAGGAATATACTTCTTAAAACTTAATCGCCCTTTAAACAGCAACAAGGATTCACCCACACAAACTTCTTCCCCTATTTTGATGGATTCCAAAAACATTTTCCCTAATTTGTAGAACTGATTTTTAGGGGTGACAACAGGATTTGACACAAAATCGCAAGATATCTAAAAATTCATTCATTATTATGTATTAGTTTATATGATTATACATTTCTTATATGTAATAATATAAATCTAGTAAAATTTAAAATTTTTATAAATATATGTATTATGTACCTATCTCTTCCCATTTGTTGACCAAAAAAGGACTCTATAAAAGGTCGGTAGTTCACCAATGGCTTCTTCTTGATTGTCCAAAATAATTGGGAAGCACACAGGAATGCAATGAATTATGAAGACATTTGAAAATTCACTAAATGAATTTGGGATTTTTGAAAAAGTATTATTATAATCTACCAAATCTACATAATATACTTAATACATTCATTTTTTATTTATACTAAATGAATATGTAAATATAAATAATTTTAGAGATTTTGGCCATTACGTTGGACAATGCTACAAATAATGATGTATTTGTTGAAGAACTTGGAATAAGTTCTATTTTTTACAAAGAAAATCAGGTTCGGTGTTTTGCACACATATTAAATCTTTGTGTACAAGTCTTTTTGACATCAATTAACGCTGGTGCATTTCAGAAAATGATGAAATTGATTTTGGAGAAATTTGTAATGATGACTCTATTGGCAAATTGATTTCTAAGGTATATTTATAATTATCTTATGTATAAAATTATCATCATTTAGTTTATAATTTTTTACAATTTTACTTATTTTTTAGTTGAGAAAATTGGTCGCAAAATTAGAAGATCAACTTCTAAAAGAGAGAAATTTCAGGAATCTTGTAACATTGTTAAAATTGATTACAAAATGCCCATTATCGATGTTAAAACACGATGGAATTCAACGTTCGAAATGATCAAAAGGACTCGAGAACTCAGATTGGTTATTTTCTATCCTACTTAATAAATAAATAATAAATTATCTTTGCACAATTAAAATAAATTACATTTATTGGATTTAATTTTATAGGCTATTGATCATTTTACATTTAATGATTCTGACATGAGGCAACTTCAATTCTCGGAGGAAGATTGGGATATTTTATATGATGTTCAAGAAGTTCTTATGGTTTGATAAATATTTAAATATTTATTTGTATTGTTGTTAAATTGTTTAAAAAGATATTTGATCGAGCAACAAAATTCGGACCATTAGAGAATTTTCCCTCAATTTCCGTGATCATGCCACAATTTGTTTGGCTAATTGAAAAATTAAATGAATTCTCACTAATTTCCAAATCTGAGTTTAGCAATTTCAATGTCAAAGGAAAAATTGCAAAAATACTATCATTTAGCAGATATAGAAGCTTATTGGTTTGAAATGGGTATGTGTATAATGTTTATATATTCATATAATTGTATATATATATTTAATTGCATATTTTAATTATTTTTAATTTAATTTAATACATTTGTAATGAAAAAAATTAGTTTTGAATCCTCAATTAAAAATGGACTTTTTTGAGCAACGGTATGATAAGAAATTTTCAAAGAAGGTTCGACAAGCTGTCATTAACAAGTACAAAGCTTGTTATGAAAATATGAACCCATTACCAACTGAGATTGCAACTGAAAGCGACAATTCTGAAATGGGTATATTTTCACTTTTTCCAAAGCGGCAAAAAATTGACGAAAGTGAAATGGAAGAATATTTAAAAGCTCCGTTATCAACTCCTAATTCTAGCCCATTAGAATGGTGGAAGGTAAAGTATTTACTTAATTATTTAATAATTTATAAAAAATAATTTTAAATACAATTATATGTTAATAAATATTATGTAATATTGCAGGTTAATAAAGTATATCCAAATATAGCTAAGATGGCCAGAGATTATTTAGCTATTCCTTTAACGTCGGTTCCAATTGAAAGAGTCTTTCCTTGTGGTTCAAAAATCAAACATCAAAGTTTCCTCAGATTCCACACAGCAACACACGAAGGGAAATACAAACAGAAGAAGAATCCAACGAATCTTCGAATTCGACTCAAAAGAAAAAATACGATCATCCTCCCGATTGAACAAATAAATGACTTTGAACAAATCATCAATCAGAATAAACAGCAAAATTATTTAGTTAAATACGTTCTTGTTAAGTCTAATCAAGTATAGAAATCCAATATTAATATATTAAAAATTACAATAATTACTAAATTTCGATGTTAACTTTATTACACAATTTAGGTATTGAATAATATTCAGTGTTGTTAAATATATATATATATATATATTGTTATTATTATTGTTAAATATTTAACTTTATTATAATTATCATTTAGACACAAATCGATATATATATATATATTATCGATTTGTGTAACCACGAATTATATATATATAATTTAAATGATATTGAATTCAAAGAATTGCGTGATAATAAAGATTTAGTATAGAAATATAAAAATTTATTCTTTATCAATGTCAGCTTATTTAATATGATATATGTATAAAGGTGTATTGTAAAGCATGAAATCGTTAAATTTTGATTATCAATTCATGACCGAATTTCCTAATTCCTTATTGCTTCGGATTTGGGTTGTGTTCGTGACGTGACGGGAGTTATTTGGAAATAAATGGGCAAATGTCAGATTTCCCAACCTAGAACTGAACCAAGTCCATTGTGTGTATTAAATATGAAAAATATGCGATCATGGTCAATGGTGATGTTGACGGGCCCATTAGATTTGTCGTTAGGAGCAACGAAGAAACATTTGGAACAACACACGGTCGATTTCTTACTTCATTGGTGCTCAATTGGGAGAGAGATTTCATTGGATTCATTCTGAACTTCACACTGCTCATAATCAACATCATTTGCCAAAAGGAACAAAAATGGTAATTAAAGATTATTAATGTAAACTAAAAAAAATAAAATACTTATTCGTTGGTAATTGTAATAATAAATAAATAAGGACAACATTCATACATTTCATACATAAGATTTCGGTATCGTAATCGATTGGGGATGATGAGACAAATGGAATGTAGATCATTGAAACTCGCACAAAGATCAAATCCCAAGTGTGCTAAAATGAAAATCAATAATAAGAACCAAAACAAAATGTTAAAGTTGAACGTTAACTTTTAACCACGAATTAATTAATTTAACTGAACTGAACTGATAATTGACTGATTTACTTTTATTGATTTTGATTTTATAATTTTATAATTATTGAGATATAATTTTGTATTTTGATTTAATAATTTAAGCCCCGCCTTAATTTAATTAAATAATGAAATACTTAATCGTATTACATTTTAAATACATTAATAATTTATCATTTTTATCATTTAATTTATTCTAGTACAAAATAGTAGTACAAAATTGTTCAAGTTTTTAAACCATTGTCCATCGCTAAGTAAGTGGGTCAATGACAATTAGTCATTATTTTTATTAAATCAATTTAACTAATCTCTCTTAACCCTTTCTTCAAACTCTTCTTCTTCTTAAATTTAACTCTCAAGTATGTAAATGTAACGCATCTTGCTCTCTTGCCTCTTGTGAGTCTGTCGTGTGTCAATGTTGTCCTAATGTCAAGTAATCGAAAATCATCTCGATTTCATTTCAATATATTTATTAAACATTAATTACGGTGTATTACAACATTATGGTTTATCCAAATAAAATGTAATTAAATATTTAATTGTTGTTTAGGATGACTTCTGTTCAACTCTGGGGATGGAGAACGACAAAAATGTCACCGATGACGAGATTAGAATTGATATTGCCGAAGATCTCAATTTCTTCACGGCCGAGGATTGGGTCTGGGTTTTAGAAGATATCACATCTAGAGATGTAGATGTAGATGAAGTAGCCACAGACATGGAAGAAATTATTAGATCTTCCATTTCGGAATTTGCAAATGAAGTATCGCATATAAATGAAGAATCACACTTAAATGAAGAATTGCACTTTAATGAAGAATCACACCTAGATGATGAATCTGAACGGAATGATGAAAATAACAAAAACGATGAATCTGAAATTACAATTCTTCCACAAGAAAACGAGAGGTAATTTAAAAATTAATTTAAAAAATAGTTAAGTTTGTTTATTTTATTTTATTTATTCATAATTTTTAAATATTAAAATTAATTTTTAAACTTACATTTACTTGAATACTTGAAATTAAAATAATAAATTGTTAAAATCTTAATTTAATTCCAATTATAATTAATTAGGATTGACTTAAATGAAACAAATGATCTCCAACCTTTGACAAGAGCTCAAACGAGATTTCTCAAACGACGTTGTTCTCAAAACTCTTATATTAAATTGAAACGAGTCGAAGAAATTCCCTGTGATGACTACAGCAAAATTTATTTTACGGAACCGAGAAAAAGACAAGCAGAAAAAATGTTTTTGGATCTTGGGTGGAAATCCCCTTTAAGGAAAAATTCCACCGAAAGAATTGACGAAGAAAAAAAATTTCAAGGGTTTAAATGTAAATACGAAGGTTGTCATTTTATTGCAACCATTCAAATGGAACTTGATGGGCATTTGGAAAGAAAACACGAAAAGAAGAATTTATTTATTTGCAAGATTTGCCAGCAGTCATTTATAACTTCCATTCAACTTGACAATCACATTAAAATCCACAACTTGGGCAAATTCCCATGCAGTGAATGTGAAAGAGTTTTTAAATACTCAGCCGCCTTGGACAAACACATGATCTTGAATCATTCCGACAAATCCACTGTTAACATTATTGAAATTGAGAGGAAAATCGCGAAGAAAATTCAAAAGAAACGATGTACATTTTGCAATAGATTTTACGACCTTCAGTATTTGCCGTAATTGCAATTTAACAATTATATTAAACTAACTATTATTTATTTATGTTAAAAGTCTATCCTTAAAAAATTTTACATTTAAATTATTTAAACTTGTAAATGTGATTAAATTTAATAATTTAGATTCCACATTGCTTCCAACCATCCTGAATCAGAGAAAGAAAGTTTTAAAGGATCTTGCGAAATATGCGGGAGGGAATTTGAAGCTAAAATTGAACATCGGCTCCACAGTGCCATTTCAGAACACAAGAAGCGAATTCATGAGAAAGAAAAATATAAATGCAGATTTTGCCATTTGGATTTTGGTAAATTATAATTAATTAACGACTTATAAATTATTTGCAAATTTGTAATATTCATTATTTCATTAATATTAAACTAAAACAGAAATATTATTGATTTTAAATCCGAATATTGCGAATAATTATTTATTGGTTTTTTTCTTTAGATACGATTCACAAACGGAGAGTTCATATTTACATCGATCATTTGAAAGTGAATCACCAATGTGAAAAATGCCCGTTGAGTTTTGATTCAGAAAAGCAGTTGAAGTGGCATTTGGAAAATATCCACAGTGATAAGAATTTCATTTGTGAGATTTGCGGCCATTCCTTCCGATCTGTGGTTTATTTAAGAAAACATCAAAGAACGGTTCACGCAAAAGTTAAAAACCATTCTTGTACGATTTGCCCAATGACATTTTCACGATTTGACAAATTGAAGATCCATTTAACTTGCCATTCTGAAGAACGACCTCACACGTGTTCAATTTGCGGGAAGAAGTTCAAACATGAAAGTTTCCTCAAATTCCACATGAAAGGAGAACACGAGGGGAAATACAAAAAGAAAGAAAATCCAACAATTCATCGAAAGAGACTCAAATGGAAAGACACGCCCATCGTTCCCATCGAACATCTAAATAAGAAAATGAATAAAGCATGAATTATTCCATATTAGTAAAAATCTTCTAAAATTCTTGAATTTGCATTACGTTACACAGTTTTTTACAATATCTAATTCTTAATTCACTTTCTCTGCCAATTGGTTTATTCTGAAGCGAGTCAGTAAATTTTCTTCAAACTTTTAATTTACTTAAAAAATATCAAATAAAATAGTCAACGTGTGTCACTTTAAATAAATAAGAAAAAAATAAATACATTCCATATCAATAAATGAAAAAATAATGTATTATTGATTTATTTTCAATCTTATGCAGTAAGTCATTTTCTTCAATGAATCTCAAGGAAATCAATTGGAATTATTAAATAATTTCCAAAGTTTCTCGCTGGTGTTAAGTTGTAAACGAAATAAAAAACCTCAATAAAAAGTACATATTAATTCTAACTTTAAGATCACGTTGCTATTTCTAATTATTATATAATGTATTTATGTATGTCGAGAGAGAGAGAGAGAGAGATGTGACATACGCAACGCATAAGAATAAGCTTCAATATTATTCCTTGTAAATTTATTACATTGATGATATTTTATGTAATCTCGCACATCTACCTAATTTATAAAATCATTTTTAGATAATGATTTCACAAGCAAAAGTCATACAAGGCTAAAACATATTCATAAATAAAGTTAATCTAATTATTTACTAATTACACAAATTATAAAACTCGCAATAGATAATTATAAAGCTAATAAAATTTTAATTATTACTAAAATTAAAAGATCAATTAAATTTAATTAATTTTGTCCTAGCCCAGAGAAGTGGAGCATATACAGGAGCTGGGGTTGAAGCCACCTTAGTGGAAACTGATTTTGCCTTTGGAAATGTTGACAGAGTGAAACTTGGAATCAGTGCGGATTCTGAAGTTGGAGCTGGAAAGGAAAAACTCAATTTAAAAGTACTTGGAATTGGCGCAAAGTTTGACAAAACGGGCTCAGAGTTTACCATTGGAGGCACTGGAGTTAAGCTCGGCCCTTGGTCAAGCCCATATAGTTGGTTTGGTAATAAATAAAATTGCCAATATTGGAATTACTAAAAAAAAGAACCATGATAAAATGGTAAGTGTATAATAGGAAAATAATTAGTATAATATATTTAACTTAACATTTACTATGATTTATAATTAAGCTAATGTAAATTATCATTTTATCCTATTAAAACATTCATATCTCTATTAGTCAATTTTCAATTTTGAGATTACTCTATTGCTCTATAGTTAGATACTAAAAAATTCAAAATAAAAAGAGTTAAAAATGACAAAAAATCTAATTTTTTATAATATTAAGTATTTTATTTCGCCATTCACTATTACTACTACATTTTTATTGAACTCCATATTTAATAGTATTACATTTAATAGTAAAAACAACATCATTGTGAATTGTCATTATTGAATTGAGAGATTGTGATGTGATTATTCTGATTTTTAGTATATTATGAAAAACAAATATTAATAAACTATTTTCATTCTACGTCTAATTCAATTTCTTCTTATTTGTTAACGTGAGCTCATTCTACTTTCATAACTCCGCTTGGCTTTCAAGTAATGTTACTGAATCATGACTCATAGATATAGGTATATACTTAATTACAGTGTTCGTTAAAAGTTGTCCATGTTGAAACATAGCCTCTCCAGTGGATATCCAGTGGACATATTTAGTGGACATGTTGGAGCCACCTAGCAGCTCCACCATTTCACTATTATCTTAAATTCAAATTATTTAAGCTTTCCATCTCCATTCCATTTTCAATATAAAACAATTCAATTCAATTTGAATTGATACATTTTTCATTTGAAAATCAATATTATATTACGCTTGAGATAAACGAGTATTTCAAATTGTTGCGAGTGGCCCCAAAATGTCAACATGTCCTCTCCGGCTATGTTTGGGTTTTGAAAACATGTCCGTTTTGGATATCCAGTGGATATCCATTGTCCGGCTATCCAAAGTGGACATGTGAACACTGCTTAATTATAAGTTATAAGTTATAACGACTGAGGAGTGCAAAGCTCTTTTCCTCAAAGTTCGCAATAATTTCATAATCATAATGTAAAGAGTGAGATGGAGTTTGTCAAAGTCACACTGTCATAATCTCGGGACGAATTTCTTGTTATTTTTTAATCATTGTGAATTCAAGTCCAAAGTTCAAAAGTAAGAATTACAAATAGCTTATAATTAGATTTCCTAGTAAATAAATTAAATTCCTCCTGGAATTTTAAAGTGATTTGGTGGGAATCGTAGGAAGCTTATTCTTAGCTATTCTTTCCAAATGTTCCGAAGCTTATCCTATATTCTTATTCTCTTATTCTTAGAAAAGTCAAATATAGTCTTCATCATTGAAGTATAGTAAGCATGTCAAATATAATCTTTGTCATTCAAGCACAGAAAGCAAGAGAGAAAGGACGCTGTTCATTTAATTCTTTCAACCCTCAAAATGTCTCAATTCATTGAAAGGAATATCTTGAAACCGGAAGGAGATGGAGTTTTCTTTGCTCATGCAAATGAAGAAGGAAATCCCAAGGAAGGAGACTTCAAAGCAAGTGCGAGAACTGGAGTGGCAGACACAGATGTCTTCAAAAATGATGGGAGCAAGCCCAACAAGGCTCATGTCAAAATATTCACAACGGGAGCAGGAGGTAAGCGAATAATTTAATTAATTGTTAAAATTCAATAATTTACAATTAAAATGCATTTTAAAAAGATTAACATTTTTATTTAATATTGCTATTGAAAATTAATTAATTTGCAATTAAATCTAAACATCAAAATTCTTATTTTCCTTCCAGCCCAAAAAAGCAAAGAGTACACTTCAGCTGGGGTCGAAGCAACGGTGGTGCAAACGGATTTCAACATCGGAACTGGTGGAGACAAAGTGAAATTGGGGCTGAGCGGGGATTCTGAAGTGGGATTTGGGAAAGAAGGAGCCGCTGTAAAAATACTTGGAACTGGGGCAAAGGTCGACAAAACGGGAACGGAAATCACCGTCCTCGGCACGGGTATCAAGCTCGGCGCAACCCCGTTCAAATAAACAACCTAAAATTTACAACCAATGAAGTTCATTCGAATGAACGTTATACTAAATACTTACAATTGTTAGTATTAAATAAACGTTCATTACATAATAATAGTTATCTTCTAATAATAATAGTTTGATTTATGTATTAATTTCAAATAAATTTACCAAAAAATTGCTTATCACTATTAAATTTAAAGAAAAAGTATGCTTTGGTTTTCAAAAGTCTGGTTAAATTTTAATCTTGTCATTTGCCATATGTGAGATGAACTTATTTATGTTAAATTCACCCTATATAAATGAGTCCATTTGGATTTTACTTATCCTCAGTCACCTCACAGTTATTTAGACTTTGGCCTATCTTTTATCTTACATTAAATAGTTTCATTAACATACATTACAAACTGTCCATGCAAAATATAAAATTAGGCATACATTTTTTTAGATCTTCGGTCAAACTAAATGAGATTTTATAAAAAAAATTCTATTTGATAATCAACTTTTTTGATCAAAAAGGAATCGGTTAGAGATTATCCGCAGAGTTAATCAATCAGTTTTGCTTTTCCAAAATATTTTATTTATAAATATTAAAAATTTTCCTTAAAAATTAAATTTAATATTGCTTTTGTTTTAGTTGTAATGTTAGAATAATAATGCTAATGACTTATGTATGAGCAAAATCAGGCAATAACTAATTTTTATATTATTACATAAATTTTTAATTACAATAATCGTATTATTCTTAGATAATTAAAGTAGAGTTAAAGACTTACAAATGCAGTATCATTTTAGATATGGAAAACAGTCCTGCAATATAATATTAATATAAATCGAATATTATAATTATAATAATTATATAGTTAAAAGTTCAAAAAAGTATTTTGTAAGAGAAATTGGCCCTAAATAAATTATACGATACTTATAAACACATACCAAAGTAATATTATTTATTGACCCAAGCCACTCAAGGATTATACAAACAAAAGTAAATGGAGAATCATAGGGAAATAGAGAATGTATTAATCATTATCATTGTGACACTTTTTAAAAAAGTGCTTAAATTTATGATAAACGATAGAAAAGCCCAAAATTGAGTTGAATCAGTCTTTTCTGGAGATAACCCAAAAGACAACTTACTCAGTGTTGAAAGACATTAAACATTGTTATAAAAATATTAATAAAATTTATTAATTAATAAAAAAAAATTAGCATTGAAATCTATTAACTTTTATCCATATATACTTTTTTTAAAAAAATTCTTCTTATATAATTTGATATGATATGATCTTTTTGAACGTTAAAAATAATTAAATCGTACAATTTCTATAGTATAATTTGACATTAGGCTTGATAAGTCAAAAATATTAAAAACAAGTAAACAGAAATATGATTAAATTTAATTATTAGGTTATGATAATGCATTATTATTTAGGTTCTATATATTTTTTAATTAATATGGGCTTAGCCAATATCTCGATTAATGAAAATGTCAAAATTAAGATTACAAAAGAACTTTTCGATATAAAAATGTTTATTGGAAAATCAGATTTTGAATTAAATTATTTTGCCGAAGTTGTTTTATATTATGATGGCAACATTACAGATAGTGATTACATCAATGAGTTAATTGTGCTATTCAATAAAGAAGTATTTTACATTTGCAATATTAAAACAGCAAACCAAACAGAATATTTTAGAGCCCCACCAAATTCAAATTTGTTTTATGTATTTTCAAACTACTATGAAGCAGGGCTATATCAAATTTCAAAATATACTTCTTTTGTTCGCAAATTAATTAATCAGCAAAACAAAAGAATGCAATTTTTCAACCAGATAAATATAACAGACATTTTCCAAATATTTTGTTATAAATATGAAGTGCCAAGTTTATTTAAAGGTGACATATTTATTTTTAGACAAAAACGTTTTTTAGAAATCAATCGTGAAATGGAACTTGCATTAGAAAGGGCTAGACAAGTTTATTTAATTACATGGGATGAGAAATTAAAATTTTATAAAAATATTTTATTTTATAATTCAACACATAGAAACGTTTGGGAATCGACCAACAACTTAACATATTTAAATAAATTAATATGGAATAATGGAAATCTCCATCCAATAATCGCAAAGGGTAATGGTGTAAATCCAATAAATGAAACATTTATATTGAAAGATATATTTCACATAAAATATCCCATTGAACAAGAAATATTAAGAATATTAAATAAAAAACATAATTTTTCAACTTTCATTTGTGACCAATATGAATTAGATAAATGTCAAATGGAAATAGCTAATAAAAATGTTGTCCAATTTAGATATGTAAATGATAATTCAATAATAAGTAGTTATGCTTACAATTTTTACTTAAGTAAGGCAATTCAAAATTCAACAATAGAGGAATGGCCACGAGCAAATACTTTTTATAAATATACCGATTATAAACTATTGCTTATATATAGGAAAAAAGAAATTCCACCGTGGTCTAATATTATAGTCCCCTTTGAATCTTATGTTTGGATATTGGTCATCATATTAAGCACATTTTTTATATTTAAATTATTCCATGGTTTTAGAATTAATGAAAACAAAATAATTAGTGAAATTATAATAGCAGTTTATAGGATTTCAATTGATCAACCAGAAGAATATTCAAATTCTGAAAATATAAAAGTATTGTTACACTCATGGGTCATATTTTCTCTCATTGTTGGATCTGTTTATAAAGGTGCTTTACTTGTAAGCATGTTAAGTGAAACTTATGAAACCCCGATAAATACAATTGATCAATTAGTTGATGCTGTGAATAATAACACATACTTTGTATATGTTGATATGACTCAACGAAAAAATGTAACAAATGCACTTTCGAATTATTTTACATCAAATGAAAAATTGAATCATCAAGTAAGGTATAATAAATTTTCTGAAAAGGTTCAAGCATTAACTTTGAATCATCAACATTACCTAATTGGAAGATTAATTGATAGACAATTTTATCTAAGCAAATTAAGAATACCAAATAATATCATTTATTCTTATGAATATTATATATTATTTTATTACAAGTGTGCTAAACGAATATTTAAAGATGAAAGCGTTCATATTTTAAAAGAAAGTATTAATTCTAATTCTTATTGGAGTTTAAATGATAAACCAGAAAACTCTATGTTAACGAGTATATCACGTAGCCTTGAAGAATCAGGAATTTGGGCTATTTGGAATAAGTACACTTTTAATGTGGATAGATTTACGAATTTATTATATAATGATTATTTAAAGAATAATACAATTTTAAATAATAAAACAAATAAAATTAAGATATATCACTTGGTATCTATTTTGTTACTTTATGGTATATTAACAATTTTATGCATTTTACGATTTATATTTGAATTGTTCATAAATTGATTAGAATATGAAAAATGAAGTTGATGAATAAAAACAAAATTAAGGATGCAATATTTTATTCTACATAATTTAAGTGTCTCAAATTCAAATTACAATATAAATATGATATTTTATTGTACATTGTAGATATATTAATTTAAATATCCAGAAGGTTCTACGCTTTGGGCAAAGCCTGTCCAACATCCTCTAAAAGTGGAAAAATTATATTATTAGTCTTTTCACATTTAATTATAAATTTAAAAATTAAATTAATTCAATATTATTTTCTTGATATACAAATCAATGTGTAAATACTAGTCATAAACAAAAAATTGGTCTATCATTAATCATTATTTTATTACATTGTTAAAATAACTACCAATCCATATGTATGTAAATTTAAAAGTATTTACTTAATAACGTTTTTACTCCATCCTCAACAACTACTAGCAAATCCTAAAATTACGTTATTGCTATATTGTTACATTTAGTGGGACAACTCAAGGACCTACATAATAAAGAATGTTTTAAATATAATTACTATTATTATATGTTAATATTTTTATGTACCTAATTCATTTATGCTTCTTATCATTCTCCGTTTAAATAATCGTTCACTTCTTTCAAAGCATTGTATTGGAAAATTGAGGGAATTGAATCTTTTTTCAAAATTCTTCACTATTCTTTTTAATTAAATTCTTACAATCTGCAACTGCACAATTAGAAGGCATATTTTTATTAAGACTTTAAATCACTTAAAATAATGACAGCCGAATCAAAACTTCAAATGAGGAATGAGAAACGAATGATCGCATTATGTGGGAAATTCAAATGTACGTCAGAGTGAGAGAGGCTTGAAGAAATTAAAAATCCCTATTCTTCTTGGGACAATTATTCTTTAATTTTGACATTATCTGCTCTTGTTTAGGTGATATTCTAAAAGTCGAGTTTTCACCTTTCGTTTTGCAACGTCTTCCACATTCCTTTAAGAGTCTTCGCCTTTCTCCATAAACATTAAGAAATCTAAATCCAAAAAAAAATCTGGAGATTTCACTGGGATTTTTTATTGGGTATAATGGGCCTCATTTTGTAGTTTAACCACAAAATTTCACATTGCAAATTCATATTTTCATTACTTATCATACATAATCAATTGTCTCATATTACAATACTATAAGATACATATGATTCTAATGTGACATCTGCTTGAATTGTGGATTCATACCTATAGGTTAGGTAAATACTCTTAATAAAAATACTAACATTAAAACCAAATCTTCATTCTTAGCTTTGGTTTGTTGCTGGCCTTCAGTTTATCTATATGGCTAATACCAAAACTGCTTTTTTTGATTAAAAGTGGAAAGTGTGGGTGATTCTTTTGTCCATTGTCAACTGGTTAAATTCAAAGGAAAGGATTTTTACCTTAACAAACAGGCGAAAATCAATTTAATAAAACCATGATTTTTCTTAATATATAATAAAATAAAAATATATTATTTATTGTATATTATGTTTATGTAAGATTAAATTGTATTAATTAAACATGATAATACAGGCATGAGATTCGAGACAGCCCAAGAACTTGCAAAAAGGGGGGCAAGTCATTTTGGCTTGTATTGATATTGAAGAAGCAGAATCGGCTGCAAGTATGATTCAGTATATTAGACATTTATAAGAAAATACTATGAATGAAGTGTTTATGGTAATATAAATAGTTATTTTAGTTACACTGGACCTCGGTTAAGATCATCTTTTTCTATGTTCCCGGCAAAGATATATGAATTCTAATGCATTAAACCTCGGATAGTGTCAACTTTGACTAAGATCACCAAATTTTTGCTCCCGTGAAACACCAACTACTCATAAGATCAACTTTTTGTATTTACTGCCTTAAAATATTGTTCGACTTTATAAATTTGAGTTGAAATGAATTGATAAACAGCTTTTATTCATACAAGAATACTTACTGGAGTAATTTTACAGTTCTAATACATGTAAAATACTATCAAAATTCGAAAATTATCATTTGGGGTCATTACTTTTCGTTCCATGATTTTTATTATTCTATTTTTTATCAAATATGATAAATGAATTAATTTTTTTAATTTAATTCGTATATTAGTCTACTTTATTCGACAATCCTTAAAATACAAAAATCTCACTTTTTATATGAAAAATTGAATATACTGATAGATAAGGATAGGTCAAACTATATAAATATTTTCTCAAATTGATCAAAAGCGTCAAGATCATTATATTTTCCAATGAAATGAGATCAAAAATCAATATTCGCATTTAAGTATACTATAATTTGCACAATGTGTGAATTAAATAAATTAATTTTCAATAATGTAAATACCTACCATACATATCAGTATGTAATTACATGACTTATATCAACCTCGGTTAAGATCACCAAAATTGATGTATCCCTTGAAGTTGATCTGATCCGAAGTTCAGTGTATTTATTTCCTTTAACAAGGGTAAGTATTTAATATACAGGGAGGTCCAAAAGGATTGCTACTCATAAGGAAAGCACGCGTAATGCGAAAAACAAGCCATTCTTGACGGCAACAATGAAAGAAAAAAGGATGAAATGGGCACTAAAGCATCGAAGATGAATCGACGAACAATGGAACAACGTGATCTGGAGTGATGAAATCACATTCCTAATTTTTGAAGGAAATCATTCTTCGCGAGTCTTGAGGAAAAAGGTTTTAAATTTTCCGCTTTATATAAATTTAATTTAGTTAGGTAATTTAGGTTTTGTTTCATAATTATTAAAATAATTTAAATTCCTTTAGAATGAAGCATATCACCCCGACTGCATAAATAAAAAGGTCAAACACCCCAAATCCATTATGATCTGGGGAGCCATGAGTAGCAGAGGAGTTGGGGAGCTGAAATTCATCGATGGAACGGTCGACAAGAAAAAATACCAAGACATTCTTCAAACTCATCTTCTTCCTTCAATCCCCAAGTTAGTGCCCAACGGAAACTTCACATTTCAGCAGGATTCTGCACCTCCTCACACGGCGAAATCCACCAAAGCTTAGTTCGAAACTAACAACATTGTTGTGATGGACTGGCCGCCAAGTTCCCTCGACATGAATGTCATCGAAACATTATGGCCCATTGTCAAAAAACCCGTTCGTCGTAGAAATCCTTCCAATGGCGAAGAATTAAAAAGGATCGTGAAGGAGGAATAGGACAAAATAACTCCCGAAACATGCAGGCGCCTCGTTTCTTTAATGAAAAGTAGAATTCGGGAATTAATAAGAGTCAAAGGAGATGTTACAAAATACTAACGATAAGTGTTTGATTTATTTTTATATTTAAGAACATATTTAATAATATTAATAATTTATATCATTAACTAAAATAAAACCTTAAGTTAACATAATAGACTAATATTGAAAATAAAGCAAGGAAGCCCAAACCAAAAATTGCCAACTTATAATTTATAGGGGAGTATATATTGTATCTTCGTTTTTTCAGAAATAATCAGAAAAGATACAAATAACAAAAAAGAATAAAAATTAATTTTATGTAGAAACACTAAAGAAAATTTCAGGAAGTCGAATCGTTGTCGTTACATCAACTGCCCACAATTTTCTATTTTTCCTTGACTTAGAAAGCTTGAATGGAGAAAAGGGGGTTAGAATGGGAATGGAATATTAATCAAAATCAAAATTACTGTGTGTTGTTCATGCGAGAATTTGACCGAAAATTGAAAGAAAACAATTTGGATGTGACAATTAATGCACTACATCCAGGAGCAGTTGGGACAAAATTGACAAATGATATCTTGAGGAAATAAAATTTCGCTTTATTGGTTTTTGTCCTTACACCAGTTTTTAAGGTCGGTTAAATAATTTTAACACAATCTAATATATCAATTTAAGTATTTGTTATTTAAAATTTAATAAACATTGTACCTTAAGACTCCTTGGAAAGGAGCACAGACTCATATCCATCTTGCCGTTTCTGAAGAAGTGGAGGGAAAGAGTGGAGATTATTACTACGAATGCAAAGTATGAGAATTGACAATTAAAATATTTCATACATTAATAACATTAATATTCAAGTAACTAACATAAGTTAGTTTTTATATGCGTTATTTACAAAATAATGTTTTTTGGATTTCATTATCATTATGAATATTTATAATTAAGAATAATATTTTTGACATTAATAAAAATAGGTTTCAAAAATAAGCAGTCTGGGCAAGGATATAATTTTGGCTAAAAAAGTTTGGGAGAAAAGTGAAAAATACTGCAATTTCTAGAAATCTGAAGATTTCTTTTAATCCTTAATTTCTCAAATTATTGATAAATAAAAATAAACTAATAAATTAAAAAAATGTATATTACTTCAATAAAAATTATTTTTATGGCATAAAAATTTTTTCGTTTCCTGCCGCCTCCTGGCAATAATTAGCATTGTGTTTTTCAATCAAAAACAGTTATCATTCGGAATCTCTGCAAAACCATATTTGTTTTTCTATGGTTAAAAATCATATTCCAATTCCATTGTTCCAGTATGTATTTTAATATGAACGATAAATAGCGCCATGAATATGTGGAGCGTATTGAAGCTATCAATAATCAATAATCAATATAAGAAATATGTACATAATTGCTTAATTACAATATACATGTGGGCATATACCCATTCCTATTCAAACAATATTAAATACATATTGTATAATTCTGTATTAGTTGCTGACCTTCAACTTTATATGGCCCAAACTACTTTTTTCTCATCAAATATAACCAACCTATCCTTTTATCAATGAAATTGAAAGTGTGGACGTCTAGTCAAAAGTATTTTTGTATATTATAGTCAAATAGTTGAATAACTTGAATAGAAAGGACGAGACTTGGGCAAATTCATTTGCACAATAATTATTGATCTGTAGATGTAACATTACTTTTTTAAATTTTTACAATTCAATTGGGGTGTAAAGCAAATTTTAATTATGGATTTTCTTTATATCATTTTAATTGTTGCCGGTGTTTATTATTCTTTATGTAAACTATTTCACAAATTCACAACAACTTTTTGCAAAAGTAAAAGAAGATTAGATGGGAAAGTTGCAATAGTCACTGGATCAAGTAGAGGTTTGATTATTTATATTTATAAAACATTTCTCATATCGTTATAATTTAATAAAACAATTTTTAAAAGCACAAATATTTTTAAATTAGATCAATATTGATTAATTTCGGACATATTATGTATTATCTGTAACGTATGCTGATAAAGAACGTTTAATATCAATTAATATTTTAAATTATAGTTAAATCAATATGTACAATTTAGGCATGGGATTTGAGACGGCCAAAGAACTTGCCAAAAGAGGGGCAAAAGTCATTTTGGCTTGCATTGATATTGAAGAAGCCGAATCTGCAGCAAGTATGATTACAACAGAAAATTATTTTGTTTAAATAAACCTATTTATAAGTACATTTTATCATAACTACTTTGTCATATTGATATTTTCTGACTGAATATTATTTTATCTATGTACAATTACAATCACCACCCTTAAGCTAAAAATGAAAATTCAATAGGAACATTTTGTAAATTTCAGAAATAATCACAGATAGCACAAACAATAAGAAAGTTGTTGTGATGCATTTGGATTTAAGTCTAATGAGTTCAGTAAGAAAATTTTGTACAGAATTTAAAACAAAGGAATCACGACTGGATATTCTCGTCAACAATGCAGGGATTATCATCCAAGATACAATTATAAACGGAGAAGGATTGGAAGCTCATTTTGCTGTTAATCATTTGGGGCATTTCTTATTAACAAATATTTTACTTGGTGGGAATTATAATTTTATTTACTTTTAATTAAATTAAATTTACACGATTAAATGTCAATTTAAACATTTATAACTTTAAAATAATTAATTTCATTTAGAAACTCTTAAGAAAACTCCAGGAAGTCGAATCGTCGTTGTTTCTTCAACTGGCCATAATTTTGCATTTTCCCTTGACTTGGAAAGCTTGAATGGAGAAAAGGGGAGTGAAACGGCAGTTCAATATTATGCTAAAACAAAATTACTCAATATTCTATTCATGCGAGAATTTGACAGAAGATTGAAAGAAAAGAATTTGGATGTGACAATCAATGCACTTCATCCAGGAGCAGTTGGAACAACAATTGGAAATAATTTACAGTCACAATTTTTGTTCTTTTTAATTTGGAACATTCTGAAACCAGTTATTAAGGTCAATTTTATATCAATAATTAATTATACCTATATATTGTCATATAAAATTTTATTCTTTATTATTAAAGACTCCATGGGAAGGAGCTCAAACTCATATTCATTTAGCAGTTTCTGAAGAAGTGGAGGGAAAGAGCGGAGATTATTACTACGAATGCAAAGTATAATTAAACCTACTATATTATTAATTACACATTATTTCATATTAATATAATATAATATATATTTTTCAAAATTATTTAACAGTTAAAAGATTTTAATTTTTATAAATATGATCTTGTATAATTATAAATCTGATTATATTGATCAAAATAGGTTTCTAAGACAAGTAATCTTGGAAAAGATATGAGTTTGGCTAAAAAGGCTTGGGAGAAAAGCGAAAAATACTGCGGCATACAGAAATCTGAATATTACTTTTAATTTTTTAATTCCACATTTCTTAAAATTATAACTACATAAAATTTTAATGTCAAATAATTTTTCAACCAAATCAATGCTCGAACAATCCATACGAGCGCATACCTACCACACTAAATGCAATGGAAAATAGACATCCTTCTTCCTAAAAGCTTTTATTTGAACAATACAACAAATCACACTACGCTGAAAACCCAGCTATTTGAAATTGTGTATGCCAGACACCCAATCTCTAATGTGTGAAATAATCTAAATTTCCTTAGACTCTATTTCAGACACTCAAGAAAAAACACGACACCCAAAGATTCGAGAACTCATAAAGAAAAGAGTTAGTTTCGATTAATTTTTAAATCGAATAAAATCCATTAAGCGTTAATTGATATGAATAAAATATAATGATCCGGATGACATGTTAGCAATTGTTAAGAAGCACTGTGAAAGAATAAATAAAAATTAAAAAGAAACTTTAAAGAAACTCAATGTCAGTAAGAATGTGGATGGATGATTTATGGGAACGTTGTTAGTATAAATCAAATAAAAAAATTGTTTTATAATAATTAAATAATTTTATTTATCATTTTAATAAAAATTTTATTTTCTTATCGTACAAGAAATAGTTAAATCTATTTTTTAGGTATAATATTATAGAAGCCTTCGCTGAGCTTCTCAGGAATCCTCATGTTCATCTGTTTTTGAACGTCGCGAGTTACAACATCTCTCCAACCCTGCAAACCAATTAAGCAATTATTAAACATTTTTATTTTTCTTATTATGTATGTATTTATGTATGTTGGTGAGAGCAAGAGAATACTATAAAGTGCCCTCCTTATTTTCTTATTAACAATTATCTTAATTCTTTCTTTATAATTTAAACTCTAACTGATGTTAGCATAGTAAGATTTAAAATAATTTTTGAATTTTATTATTTATAGTAATGCTATGTATTGTTATATAATTATATAAACTATCGTGATTTTACCTCAGGTAAGTTTCTGACGAGAGTTTGAAGATTTGGGTGTGAAGGCCCAGGCCTTGAAAATCGACTCATCCGCTCATCAGCCAAATCCAATTCTTCTTCCTCCACTTCCATCAATGAAGAATTTTCTACGTTGGGCTTCTGAGTCATTGGCTTTTCAATTGGAACCTCCTTCACTTTTGGTTCTTCTTTCTTCTCCTGCTTAGGCAAAGACGGCGAGGATTCTCCTCCACCAAGTCGATCTCCTTCCTCATTCTGACCTTCTTCTCTTTTCTTCTTCACAAGTCGAGGAGGAGCCGTGGCCAATTCATTGGTCGAATCACAATAACCAGTGAAATATTCAGTGAGACTGACAACTGCATAATTCCGAAATACTTGAGGCATCCCCACCAAATACTGACTCTGATATAAAACAATCAAATGGAATTAATTAATTGTGATAACTGATAACTATTTAATTAACATATTAAATCTACTGCGAATAATAAAAATTAAATAAACGTCTAAAGATAATAATTCAATTGGATAATATGAATAAAAATAAATAATAATATTACTAGATTGAGTAAATGATAATAAAGTTAATGTGGCTGTTATTTACTTACCGCGAAGAAATTGGCAAAAATCTCAGGAATGCCTGACTGATTGGGCAAAACAGCACGGAAAATGGCAAAAGACTTGTAGAGGAAATCCTCAATAACTTTTAAAGCAGAATTCCGGAAAAGACGTTGCCCATCTAAACAATTAATATTAGAAATTATAACAATTAATTACAGCAAAGTCAAACAAAAAGTTACTTAAAATTGAATGGAATTTTAAATAAATTATTTTTTAAACTTACTGCACTCAAGCGTAAGTCGAATCAAATCAGAGAAACATTTAGTCACTAAAGTTCCAAAAGTCATTTCATAATCGACACTTCCATCGCGATTCACAAGTTGTCGCTAAAATCAAAAATAATCCATGTATATTATCACATTTACATTAATAAATATGTTACAATTGTAGGATTAATAAAATTAGAATAACAAATAAAATTAAATAATAATGATAATGACAATAAAATAAATAATAGTTAATTATTAATATTCATATGACAAATAAAAATATACCATGAATGAAGTAAGGAACTGGACGACAAATTTTCCCAAAGATCTTGCGCAACTCTGAACATGATTTAAATTCTTGGGATCTCGCCCTCGCATGAGATAGTTCGAGAGCACATCTCTAAACACACGTTGACTTTGTTCAAGAATCGACGAGCTTCGAAAGATGTCAATGAAGGATTCAAAGAAATCCACCGAACTCCTCGCCCTTGGAACTTCCCCGTACTTAACAATTTGATGGAGTTGCGAAGGTCTATGCGGAGGACGATTGGTCCTTGAAGTGTGATGAGAATGGCAGCTGAGCAAAATGTCAAAAGGCGGTGGCGGCCTCCCTGCCCTATTTTGACCCCCAGGTTGACCCATCCCAACATTTCCTCCTGGCAGTTGAACATTTGGGCCAAAGAGCTGCGAGAAGGACAGAGCATTAACATCTGGAATTCCAGAATTTGCTTGGATGTTAATACTCATCCCTTGGGGCTGGCCATTTCCAAGATCGTGCGCATGTCTTTGCGCAGGTCCTTGTGCAGTTCCTTGCGCAAATCCTTGTGCTGTTCCTTGTGCAGTTCCTTGCGCAAATCCTTGTGCAAGTCCTTGGGCATGTTGATTCAATGCAGATCCATCAATTGTTCCAATGATCACGTGCGCAGAATGCGGATCCATCCCATGCAAAACATGATGACCTAGATGAGCTTGATCTCCTTGTTGACCTTGACCTAGTCCTTGTGCTCCCTGTAAAACTCCAAGTAGGCCTTGTGGAAGTTGTCCTTGTCCTAGGCCGTGCGTTGTTTGTCCTTGTCCCTGTGTATTTTGTTGCATTTGTGGACCTTGGCCTTGTGTTCCTTGCTGGCCTTGTTGTTGTTGTTGTTGTTGGGCTTGTTGCTGAGCTACTTGTGCTGCCATCATGAGATTTGGAATGGCAATTGGGATTGTCGCTCGGACGACGGTCGATTGTTCGATGAGGATCGAAGTGGTCGCTCCCAAACGACGAACGTCCCGATTTTGGGAAAAGTCGCAGGTTATATCACTCAAGGCGTGATAAGCGTGAGAGATCAAATGCATAATTCGGGATGTTGAATCCATCACATATTGAACTCCAGCTGTTTCCTCCTAAATTATTTAAGAAAAGTATTATAGTTTAATTCTAAAAAACGCAATTAAATAATTAATTTCGATCGTTTAATAAAAATAAAAATGGTTATTCGAATAATTTTAATATTTAAACAAATATTAATAATTATGTATTAATTACTGTAGAAGTGTAAGTTCTATTTTCTCTCAGCATTCCGTGAAGTGTTCGGAAAAGCGGAGCAAGTCGTTCATTGAAGGCCATAATATCTTGAAGTGCAATTGCCAATTCACGAAGTCGTGGAGCTCTAAAATAATAAAATATTATTAGTAACTAACTCAGGAATTTTTATTCTTTTTTAATAAATGAATTAATTATTAATTAATTGTAAATTATAACGGTGGAAAGTAAAGATTAAAAACTTCCAAATTGCATACTCTGGTCTTCGCACCCAAGGAGTTCTCGGTTGAAATCCCACACCGGCCGAATTAGAAGTCGATGAAACGACCGGAACAGAATTTGGCAATGGAGCTTGGGCCGAATCGGGAGCCGGCGGTTGTTGGCCAATCTGAATCGGATTTCCCCCATCGATAGAAATCTCAGCATTTTGGACCAAATCTCCAATGTTGTTGTTTTCCTGTTGGTTTGCTCCTCTCAATGCGGCCACAACAGCTGCGGCACTTGCAGCACTCGCCACTTGGGAAATCATTCGACCGAAGGCGGACGGATCTTCCACATCAACTTCCATTGGGGAATTTGAACCTCCGAGGATTTGTGCAGAGCCGGCGATGATTTCGCCATTGACAACTCCAACAGATTCGTCGAATGTTTCAGGTTCGGGTTCTGGTGCAGGATTTTGGCGACTTCGAGCTGCAGCTGCTTCGTCACTTTCTTCCAATTCGCCCAAAAGTGTCGATGCACGATTTAAAAACATTTGGCCTACATGAAGTCTCAGAGCTGCGCTGTTCCTTCGGACTCCTAAATTCCCTTCGTCGCCTAATCACATTAAATTAATTAATTATTGTAAGTAGTAATTAAATTAAAAAAGTAATGACTGGTTATTATTATTCATAAATTTTTACCCATTCTATCAGTTCCAGCTCCAGACACAAAGATTCCTCCTTCTCCGAAATGAATTTCTCCAAATCCATGATTATGGGCCCGTGGGGCTCGCCGAGGGGGTTCGTCGTTGGTAGTTCCTGCATCGGAATCTAATGGGCGTTGGACGAGATGGATTGTGTTTCCTCCGATGTCTACAAATTGCATTTTAATGATTACAAGATTGAATAAATGAATGAATTGTAAATAAAGTGTAAATTGAATAATAGTAATTAAATAAAATAGTTTTATACTAATTGTATCAATATTAAGATTATTGTAAAGATTTAAATTTCTAATTACTGTATTCGACTAGTTTCCTGTCATCTTGAAGAACTCTTCCCCGAAAGATAAGACGCTGTTGGTTGTGCGGAATTAAAACTGTTCCAGCGATTTCCTCCTTGAACTCCTTCACGGTTTTCTAATACAAAATGTAAAAATTAATTTTCATAAACAGAATTTGAAAGTTATTACACGCGATTTTAAACAAAATGATAATCACCATTTCGGAAATAGCGAATTGGTGATTTTGTGAGTCCAACGTCTTCACCGTCACACTGATTTCTGCCATTATGGAAAGTTCTAGAAAAAAATGATTTAATTTATTGTTTTGATTAATCTAATTTCATAGCAAAAGTATTTAACCATTATTAATTTAGGTATCATGTACCTACAATTTAAATATCTTAAACTGTATTACATAAATACGGTTGAGAAATTCGGCCTTTTGGCTTTGCGGTTTTCGAATGAAAATTATTTGAAAAGATTGAAAAACATTTAAAAGTTTGACTTTTAAAATTCATAAGAATAATAATAAATGTTTCTATAACAGAGAACAAAAGTAAATAATTAATATCAAAGGGAAAATGATTAAGTTCCAGCTATGTATGTGTATGGAATTTACACTACGTGTCTGATTGACCTAATTGCGTTAAAACTTCCGGCTCGATAAACATCTTCAAATACCCCTTCTATCGTGACTCATAATAAAACAGTCAGCTTCTAACACGTAAAGCTAAAATGGTAATTTAATTCTCATTTACCTTTAAATAACTTATCGAGATAAAAAAACTTAATTTCAATTTATCTTAAGATTTTTAAAAGTCTTAAAAACTTTACTCAAATATTCGTAATTCGATTGTTATTCGTAATAGAAATATAAGTTCGCCCAGAAATAATTAACGCTAGCCATTGAGAAGGGACTTGGAACCATAATTGGCTGAATTCATCCAATTCCTCAAACTTATTTTCTTATTGGGCTAACTTTTATTCGCGTTGTTCAGTCATGTAAATGATTCATTCAATTGTCTCAATTTGCCTCATTCACAAAATCATCTCCACGCATTCAGAATGGTTTTGGGGATCTTTTAGCTGAATGTGAGAATTGGAGAAGATCCATAAAAGACCAAAAGTGTGAAGAATCAGAGCCGAAGGTCAAACATTTGACCGTCAAAAAGACTCAATTTCGCATTGACCAGGAAGATCAACCGGCTCAAGTTTACAAATCGGCTGGCCTTAATTTGCTGGTAATTGATTTTGTTACAAATTAAATCGCTAATAATCGTTATATTTAATTTCATTTCGAACAATTATTCGATTCTCGCTATACTATATACCAATACATTTAATATATGTGCATAATTATAAATATAGGCTATAATTGGCTATAGCCGAGTTTAAGGTTTTAAGCTATATCATAGTTAGGATAATTATTGATAATAGATTATTAGAATCAACATTATGTCCATGCTCGATTAGTTAAGTTAAAAGTGTTAAAGTTGAGCATTAAAGCAAACTAGTTTTAAATTGGTAAATTATCAAATTATCGGACTTTAAATATTAGAGTAAATATTGCAAATTGGAATTTTAAACACAGTGGAAATTGGAAATGTTTTTGGCGGTGATAGTTTTAATTGTTTTTCTATTCGGATTTCGCCTTTTACTTGTTAAATCCTTCGGTTCATTGTCACCCGAAGATGAAGAAGATCTCGATGGAAAAATTGTTTTAATTACCGGTGCGAATGGGGGACTGGGAAAGGCGACTTCGTTAGGAATTGCAAAAAGAGGCGGAATTGTTTTAATGGCATGTAGGCAAATGTCATCGGCCACCCAATCCATAAAAGAAATTCGGCGTGTGACAAGTCGAGGGGAATTAATTCCTTTGCACCTTGACCTCGCTTCTTTCGCCTCGATAAGGGAAATGTGCACGGAGGTTCAAAATCGATTTGAGCGGATTGACATTTTAATTAACAATGCCGGTGTGCTGATTTCGAAAGACAAAAGTTTGAAAACCGTCGAAGGTCATGAAATTAACATGGGGACTAATCATTTGGGTCATTTCTTGTTAACAAATTTGCTCCTTCCGCTCATTAAAGAATCTTCTTATGGAAGGTTAATAAACAATTCACAAAAATCAAATTTTCATTAAAAATAATCAATTGAAATTTTTAAGTGCAAATTAAAAAAAAGTTAATTTTTAATTATTATTGTAATTAATTGCTTGCAGAATTGTGACAGTTGGTTCAATATCCTATAAACAAGCAATTCTCGATTTGGCTGATATTAACTCACAAAAATGGATCGAAAGCGGGGAAAGGGAATTTGGCTTAATTGGTCAAAATCGAGTTTATGCGAATTCGAAATTGGCAAATTTCCTCTTTAGTTTCCAATTGTCAGAAATTCTGAGACGGGAAAAGTCCCATGTGAAAACCTACGCCTGCTGTCCTGGAATTGTCCAAACTGAGATTTCTCGTCATTTGTCCATTCCTTCATTTTTACATTTATTTAAAAACATTGTCGAGTCGTATTTTTTCAAATCGTGTGTTCAGGGCAGTGAAACAATTCTTTATTGTGCTTTATCCAAGAAGTTGAGGAATCATTCAGGGCGGATGTATCAACATTGTAGGGATTGGAACGACGATTACCATTTCCCGGACGATTTAATTGTTACGGGAAAAAGAAAAGAATTGAGTTTAATTGAAGCAAAAAAATTATGGGATTTGAGTATTCGATTAACAAAACTTTAAATGACAAGTTTAAAGTTCTAAAATCAATAATAATTATTTAATTATGAGCATTTAAGCAGTTTATATTTTTATATGTAATTTTACTAATGGTATGTTACATCGAGTATTCTGGAAGTGAAGTTGCGTGGTTACATTGAATTACGCAATTTTATTTTGTACAATTTGAAGTGTGTATGTGAGAAAAAAGTGATAAGTACATGAATAGTTCATGTCCATAATTATACATTGTAATATAGGAGTTGTTTAAGTGGAAAAATTATTATGCAATTAACCATATGTGCAAAGTATTGCCCTCACATACACATACCATGTATGTATTAAATATCATATAGTACTATGTATAATATTGTTGTTACTTATTTGATAATCATCACTTGAATACACACATTTTGTACAGCTATAATTTTGTTTATTTATTTAAGAATTAATCAATTTTGCTTTATAATTTTGTTTCTTTATTTAAGAATCAATCAATTTTGCTTTATAATTTTGTTTCTTTATTTAAGCATTAATCAATATTGCTTTTTTGTACATTTATTATTAATTACGCGTTCTCCATTATTTCCATTCAATTGATATAACTTTTCTATATACCTACTTACCTACTATAAACATTTATTTATTATTACACAGTCTTGGGACGTTGGGACTTGGGACTTTTTTTGTGGTGGAGAATTAAATGTAAAATCTAACCAATGAATTAAATTTCTTCACTTCGATTCTAATTCTATTTTAACTTTCTTCCCAAACTATCCATTTATTGCTAAACTAAAACATATGCGCAAATACGAATAAAGAAGATTTTTCATCAATTACAATAGGTATAATTTAAATTACAATTTATTATTATAAAATAATACACAATTTTTATTTTGGCTGAAACATCAATATTCTATTTTTATTCTATTCGGCATTTATTTATTGTATTTATTATATTTATGAAATTGTTAATTGTTTTTATAGGAAAGATGAAGAAGTCTCACATTGGAATGAGTTTTGATTTCCTCTGCGCCCGTCGTTCAGCTGTTCCTTTGAAGGAAGAGGAATTGGAATATGCCAAAGGGAAAGTTGTGGTCATCACTGGAGCAAACAGCGGGATCGGAAAGGCATTTGCTATTGAAATGGCGAAAAGAGAAGCAATTGTCATTTTGGCGTGTAGAGATGAAGAAAGAGGGAAAGAAGCTCTTGATGACATCAAATCACTCTCTAATTCAAAAACTGTCGTAAGTTTATTTAATATTTAATAGCTGCTAAATTATATTTAATAATCAATTGAATCAAATCATAATTATAATGAATTTTTATTAATTGAATTTAAATGATATTTTGTTTTATTGTTTTAGGAGTTGTATCAAATTGATCTTGGTGATTTTAAATCCATCCACAACTTCGTGTCAACTCTCAAATTGAAACATTCCAAAATTGACATTTTGATGAACAACGCTGGGTTGATCGATCCAACGCCGAAGCTCATGTTTACTAATGATGGATTTGAAGAACATTTCGGTGTGAATCATCTTGGACCGTTTTTTCTCACTCAACTTTTGCTGCCTTTACTTGAAAACGGAGCTCCTAGCAGGTAAAATATTTACCAAATAATGATTTTTAATTATAATGGTAAATTAGAACAATAAAAAGTATTAATTCATATTTAAATTTTTTTTAAATTCTTGGTTTTGTATTAAATCTAATTGTATTTTTTGTTTAGGATTGTGATGGTTGCTTCTTCGATGCACATGCTTGCAAATCTCCGTCTTGACAATTTGAATTTTGAGAAAGACGCGTCCAAGGGATTCGCTGGAGATCTCCCTTACTCAAATTCAAAATTGGCCAATGTTTACTTTGCCAAAGAACTTGGGAAAAGATTGGAAGGCAAAGGCGTGACAACTTATGCACTTTGTCCAGGATTGGTCAAAACAAACGTCTTTCGACAATATGGATATTTGAAATCTTTAATGAACACGTGCGTCCTTGCAATTGCTGGAATTGAAGCAGAGAAAGTAAAAATAAATAAATCGATTAACTTAAATAAATAATACATTTTTAATTTACTAATTATTCAATTTTTAAAGATTTTAATATTTTAATTAAATGTTAATATTTTAAAGGCTACGCAAATTCTTCTTTACTGCTCTCTGAACAAATCCATTGCAAATGAAACTGGGAAAATGTATAGACTTGGACATGAATGGAAAGAAGCGACAGAAGCATTGGATGACGATTTCAGTGTCAAGCTCTATGAGGCTTCGGAGAAACTCATTGAGAAAGCAGGAGGTTTCGGTGATAGAAAATGAGCCAAGTTAAAATAATTGTTATTAACTGACAAGTATTAAAAATACTCATTTTTTAAATCATTTGCTTTAATTGCAATCATTTAATTATGTTAACGTAATTAACATTTCTTACTTAATTTCACATCATTATTATGCTCCATTTAAGGATGAATAAAAATACCTTTACAATGATTTTTATTTCATTCATTTAAGCTAAATTGTATCCGATATAATCTCAAAGTGGTCAAAAATAAATGCACATTTAGACTAACGATATAGTTCTTAGTTAAATTATTAAATTATAATAATAGTCTATTAATATATTAACTATAAGTATATTTAGAGCAATACCTATATTTGCTTTAATATTAAATTTCATATTGTTATTTCACATTATGTTACTTTAGGTTTTTTCGATACATTATTATAATTATAAGTTAGGTATTGCATTTATATTATAAGTTCTCATTTAGGCACCAACATAACATTTGGAAGGCGGATTTTTTATTTATAAATACAGGGCCTTCACCGGCCTTCCAAAATACCCTTAATGTCCTTAGAAAGGTCGGCTCCCTTCATAAATAGCTGAATTGTTCAGTCTGTAGTCAGTCAGTTTGAGTAAACCAAACCTAAAGCACTCATGCTCAAAATTGTTTAGTAAGGATTGGTTTCGTTAAATATTGGATTAAATATTTATCATTATAAGCTTAGTTACAAGAAGCTATTTTGGTTACAAGAAGCTATTTTGAATTGTTTTAGCTAATTACATTGAATAAAAATTCTGCGACATTAATTAAATTTAAAGCTTGATGGTTTTGGGGAAATCCCCATTATTGAAGATCTATTTTGTCGGATTTTTCGTTTCGCATACTTGTTCATGTACTGATATTTTGATAAAATGTTATTTTGTTAATTATTTAACAGTTAATTTATTAACCTTATAAAAATGTTTTTATATTTCAGTTTTTGCACAACCAGCATAAATGGATATTGCTTTTTTCGTCGGAGCCGGAGCCGTTTTGGTCGCCTATGTTGTCCGTAAAAGAATCGCCAATTCTTTCGGTTCACATGACACGAAGGATGAAATGAAGCTGACTGGGAAGGTTGTGATCATCACAGGAGGAAATACCGGACTTGGGAAGGAAACGGCATTTGAACTTCTGGATCGCGGAGCAAAAGTCATTTTGGCTTGCAGGGACATGGAGAGAGGAAACAAAGCAATGGATGAAATACGAGAAAGAACAAACAACGGGATAATTGTAATTTAATCACAATTAAAGGATTGTTATATTTTTAATTTTCTGATCGTAATTTTACTTTTATTTTATACAGATTTTACATTATACAGATTTAATATTAATATCATGTTAGTATCTAATATACTAACACGATATTAATTTATCCAACCTACATTTAATTGATTTTATTAATTTATCATAAATATGTCTATTTTAAAATGATTTAATTTGAATTAGGCTTGCATGGAGGTTGATTTAGCTTCATTCGAATCAATTCGAAAATTTACTGATGTGATGAACAAACGATTTGATCAAATTGACATTTTGATTAACAACGCTGGAGTTTTCGTTCCTTTATCAAAACGGATGAAGACAGAACAAGGATTTGAAATTAATTTCGGCGTTAATCACATTGGACATTTTCTCCTGACCAATCTTTTACTCGAAACAATGAAAAAGGCGGATCATGCAAGGTTTTTCTTAATAACATTTAAGATTCAATTTAAGATTAATCAATAAATCATCGAGATTGGTATAATATAATTAATCTAATTAATAAAATTATTATTTAATAATTTATACAAAATCATCCTAGAGTTTTTAATTTTGAGCATTTAAATTTATAAATTATTTGTTGTTTATTAATTTTATTTTAATAGAATTGTCAACGTGGCTTCAATGCTTTCCGAACAGGGCGAATTGAATTTTGATGATTTGAACATGGATTTGGTTGATCCAGAAAGCGTCAAATCCCCACGCGGGAAAACTCCTTATGCGAATTCCAAATTGGCCAACATTTTGTTTTCCAAACATCTTGGGTTGATTACGAGCGGAACTGGGGTTCATTCCTATGCACTTTGCCCTGGATGGGTCAAAACAGATCTCGGGAGAAATATGGATTTTACATGGTGGAATAAAATCCTCATGCTGCCTTTCGCTTTCTTTCTAATGAGAAATGTTCATCAGGTAAAATTCTTTAAAAATAAAACATTTTTAAATCATAATCCGAATTATGTTAAATATTTTAAATAAAATTTCAATATTTCAATAGGTTGTTTTTAAATTATTGAATGTTCTATTTAAAATTATTAAATAAATAGTTCAAATAAATATTAATTATCTTACTTTTTAAGGGAGTTCAAACAATTTTACATTGCGCCCTAAGCAAAGAATGTGGAACAGAAACTGGAAAAGTTTACAGAAATTGCGACATTTGGCAAACAAAATGTAAAGTGACTGAACCTCTGGCTAAAAAGTTATGGGAAATCAGCGAAAAACTCGTCAAAGATTTTGATGAAGAAAGTGAATAATAAAAATATTAACTTAACTTTTTTCTAAATATTTAAAAAAATATAAATATTATTGTTATTATGTTTATTAAAATTCTTCATATAACTTTGTAACAAAACTTAAACTTGATAAATAAATTAATATTACTATTATCTTCAGTTGATGAGTTTTATTTATAGGTAATTATAATTACATTTTGATAATCAATGGGACCACTAGTTTTTCATGTTGTTAATAACTTTTTTATTAATGGACCAATTGTCATGAAAATTGAACCTAATATGTAGAAACTTATGTAGTTTAAGACAAAAAATAACAAAGCGCACCCATATGGAAGCGTTCCCGGGAATACCGGTGGATACTTCAAATCTTTAATGAACACTTGCATCCTTACTATTCCTGGAATTAAGGCAGAAAAGTAAAAATAAATAGTTAATAAGTTTTGTACTTGTTACACAATGCTGGATCCGCCACTGATTTTACTCCATTTAAGCAAGAATAATCGTTCATTTACAATGATTCACAATTTTATTTATTTATGCTTAATTTTGACTAAAATAATATTAAATTGTTCAAACCTAACAGCGAACATTTAAACTAATGTACTTTTTGACTAATGATAAGAATTCTAAGTTAAATAATTTAATTAATAATTAGCATTATTTTTAAATTTTGTATACCAGTCTCTTATACCATAAATTATATTAATGGTGAGATTTCACAAGTTTTTGTTTCTTATTAATCAACAGAGCTGTAACTGCTGAGTCGCACTGAGACAAAAATCTCAGGGCCTCAAGACCTAAAAGGGCCCCCGACGATTTTTCTAAATTGGTGTAGATATTATCGAGGAAAAAAAATGTGTGCAGTGTTTCACACTCCAAGACAAAATGGTAATTAATTTACCTCTATACATACAAATATATTAGATACTAGGTGTATCAGCGTTTGATGTTAATTTAAAATGTTAAATATGTGAATTGTGTTTCTGTGTTGTGACTATGGGAAATTTGTATGCGAGCTTTCTTTGTTTGTGAAAAATGGATTTATTGGCATTCTGTATTTTTCTTCTGGAGTAAAGACGTGTTTTTTGTCCTCTCCGATTTTCCTCGTTTTCCTTCATTTTCACCCGAGTTGACCTGACCTCTTCGTTTTCACTTTCTTATTTTCACTGGGAATTTAAGTTAGGGAAATCCATTGGGAAATTCATAGCTACACTAGGTATACATACATGGATTTAATATACCAATTGCAAGGCATGAGTAAAGTGCAATTTATGAATCCATGTGCGTAAATTTATAATCATAATATAAATAAAGCTAATCATTACTTAAATGCAACTTATGATGAGAAGTTTCTTACTTATTGTCAATCTATAACTTTAATGCAATAACCAATAACTAATTAAAAATCCGAAACCACACCCTAGATACGCCACTATGTGCTGCCACCCTCGTAACTTCTTAATCCTTATAGTTATCACCAAAGACATAATTAGACAAAATGTTCACAACAATCCCCTCTACAAAATACCTCTCATGCCACCCCCGGGAATTTTGACCCGCTATCGGGTTATGGGTCAAAAACCCATGAAAAACCCTACAAAATGCCAATCCATCGTAACTTTTTACCCTTAAGACTTTTCAATTTGCCACCCCCGGCCAAAACATTCTCCCCAGTCCCACCT
>JAQGBZ010000530.1:0-34758 GCA_034687125.1 Neelides folsomi
TTGTAATTCGTATCTCTGGAAATTATATGCGGGTTTTTCAAACTCACCTGCACCGATTTTGGGAATGAACTATAGTTGATTATATAGTTAAGCTTTTCCTATTAAGAGAATCTCAGAATTCATTTATTCATTCACATTTTCAAACTGAACACATTACTCGTTGCTTTACCTGATAACTGATGAACTCTTAATGTAATAGAAAATCCTTTTTTTCATAAATGGGAGTTCTCGTTATAAAATACTGATTTAAAAATGTTCAATTTCTTCAATGCAAAAGTCATGAGAGCGTTCTCGTCAAAGATTCAATGAACATGATTACCTACTTATAAATGCAAGCTAAAACTACTTATAGGACGAGAATATTACTATTGTTTTATCAAGAATTAAAGTTGGAAACGAGATACTCTTGAGGCAACCTAAGATCTGTACAGTTTAATTCTTAATTAATATATTTAGTGAAAGGAAATAGACTTAAATATTTACTTTGTATTATTACAAAATGAGATGTGTACCACTTTTTCATAGTCTTGTGAATATACTATTACTTATAATTATATAGACAAAAAACAAATATGATTTATTGCATTTGGTTTATACTTTGACCCAACGATGAATGTCATTTATAAATAATGTCACATTATCTAATAGCTTATTTGTAACTTCCATGACTGGCTATTTTGTCAAGTGAGTTTGATGGTTTGACTCGTTCTGAACAGATCGTCGACTTTCACTCTGACTCGCTCAATGCCACAACTTTTTTGACACTGTTTGATGAAGTCGAATGTTATAATGAGAAGTGTAGGTTGAAGATATTCATAAATTAATTAATTATGTAAACTAAAAAAATGTAAGTTGAATTCAGATTTTTTAAGCTCATTGTCAGTTAATTAGTAATTTTTATATTAATAGTCAAAATTTTAAACAAAGGATATTAGGAAAATTAATTAGGAAATTGGAATTATTCTTATTGAGAAAATCATGTTATAAAATTTTAATTATGAATTGAGGCTAAAAATATTAAACATGTGAGTTAATTTGGTATTTTACAAGTGTGTAACTTTACTAATTTACCAATGAGTACATACTATAATATACTTAATTGCTTAATTTAATTGTTGATCCTGCGTTTTTATAGTCGAAATGTGTGAGGTCATTTGAAAGAAAAAAACCGGTTGATCCTTTGAACCTTCAAGCATTTTTCAAATGTTTTTTCTCACACGATGCTTGCCATAAATACAAACGTTAAAATTATGATATTGTAATATAATATTTAGTTAAGTGAGCTAACTTTATAATAATGTTTAACTATAAAAGTAGAGTCGATTTAAATTTGTTTAAGAATTCTCTTCGTTACTTTTGTATCATGATACATAATATATAACTGATATAATATTTTCAATATTAATATGAAAGATCTGTAGAAGTAAAGTTTAACAACATGGATTATGTTACCTCTATTTAAAATATAGATTATAAAATTAAAATATTTTTTGGGCATTTTTGTCTCCTTTTGCTCCTCCTCAATGTGTCATTTACGCAAATCGCAATTATATAATTTACAAAGTTATCCTCAATTATATTTCCTATAAATAATATGTTTATTATATAAGCGGCAACTGTTGCAGCTTTTTCTAATTATTATTTAGCGTAAGCTTCAACATGACAGCTATTTTGTTCTAGTGAATTCGTGATTAATGTCAAATGTGGCAAAAATTCAATATTTGTTTTATTTTCAAAATTGATATTCGCGTAATATGAATATGAGTAAAATGCCTTTAAATTGAAAGATTAAATACTAGATTTTAAGATTAAGGAATAATTAATTAAATATATTGTCCTATTTTTAGTTAGGTTGAATTAAAACTTTATTTATTGAGCGAAATAAATACCCAAAACTATTATTCATGATGTTCATTTCATTTCAACTTCATCGTGTTTTGCATATTAAAAGTTGTCCGATTTAAAAAAAATTATAATTTATTGCATAAAAACTAATCTACAAAACATACATTCTAAATTATAGCACAAATATTTATAATATTTATAATTTTATTACTCTTAAAGTTGAACTTGTAAATATTTAGATATTTATCTTTATCAAAGCTATTAGGTATTTTATTGCAAATTACACAATACACGAATTGGGAAATTACTATAAAATTCACTAAATTCGGCATGTAGTTTTAGTGCACTTGGACATAAAAACACAATGTATGCACATAGATATTTACATTATTAACTTTATGTCTGTATTTGTTTTATGAGATCTTAATCATCCAATAAATTAATTAATTATGACACAACAAGATATATAAATTCAAACATACTGTGTACATTGAATCATTTCTTCTGATGTATTTGGGTTTTTTTACTAAAAACCAATAAAACATAATTATGTTTTAAGCTATTATCTATAATATGAATATTATATCTGTAGATAGCTTAAAAGAAAAGTAGTAGAAAAACAAACTATGTTAATTAATAAATTACAATAATTGTAATATCAGTCAAGAATAGTCAATTGGTAAATACACTTAAAACGCAATGCTTAAGGTGGTCGTACATAACCGGCAACGAGTCGGCAGCAATTCCTTGCTGCGCTTTTCTTTTTATGAAGAGAGTCACACATGTGGCAGCGATGAATTTTTCCATTGTGTGCGTACTCAATGTGTCTTTTGATCCATCCTTTTCGCCAAAGCTTTCCACACACCGGGCAAGGATACTTGGCCTCGAGTTCCCTAAGGGCTGGAATATCCGGGTAGGGTGAATGGGGCGGGGAAATGAGTCCGTCTTGTTCTGCTTCTTCGATCGTTTGTTCCAGCACTTCTCCTTCTCCCTCTTCGATTTGAACTTCTATTGGGATTGATGGAGATTCAACGATTTCTGTGATGATGTCGGAAGAATCTGCATGAATAAAATAATAATTAATGAATTTGAAATTACATAAATTTATATGACTTATACTTAGGTTAAGTTATGGAAGGTAATGAGGTAATGGATGCTTTATAACCTTTGTATTTGGAATTTGATTCATCGAGATATCCGACTACTGTGAATTGCATTGTTTGAAAGGTAACCTTCTTCGTACGGTTAACAAACGCACAAAATCTATTGAGCTTATCTTCAGTCAATATTCCAGCCCCTCCTTGTTCAAGTAGTCGGTTGGCAGCATCATCAAATTCTTCCTTTTTCTAAAATTATAAAATGAATATTTAGTATTTTTTTAAAATGTGTAACAATGTCGAATCAGTATTTTAATTTTAAAGTATAATTTTATTAATATACAAAATGTAACTAAAGACATGATTAAACCTCGTCACTCATAATTGCATCAACAAGTTGACCAGTTTCATTTTCAAGATTAAGAAAAATTTCGACAGCTTGAAGAAGAAAACGCCGAGGATCCCATCCAAACTTCTCCGGATCTTTTACTTCAATTTCGGCACATTTTTGACTGCAGAGAAGAACGAAATTGTACACGAGTCCATTGGAAAGACGATGAACTAATTCGGGTCTTAAAAAACTGTCTTTGAGTTCGACAGAGAGATAATGAATTATTTCCATTGATTCCTTTCCAAGCCTCATTAATGCTGGGCATGTTTCTTGATCTTTGGAAAGTTGTTGAATTCTCTCTTGTTGAACTTCAAGACTCTGAGAATTCCAATTCATGTGGTGAGATAAGTCTTCTTGGACAGCGCTAATCCTCTATTAAACGAATAAAGTTTTAGTTAATTAAAAGGCACCTCTCAAATGCAATTTTGGAATGATTTTAAGTTTTATTCTATGCAAATACCTTTAACGATTCAAGAGTTTCTTCAAGTAATATTGAGGCATCGTTGATCAACGTTAATGCAAAAGGGATGAACTCTTTTCTTGATCGAGATTCATTTACAATCACTTCTCTGTAATCAGTGAACAAAAATGTAAATTATATTGAGAATTAAGATTATTTAAAAAATATAAATTATTGCATTTAACTTTATTATATTTTGTATATAATCAATATTATTACTTGTAGAGAGGATTGCTCCACAATGTCCGAAAGAGAGTGCAGATATTGTATCGTAAAATATATTTATCAAGTGAATCCATAAATTCCAAGTCAGCGTAGAACTTCATTAAAATTGATGAAAAGGGGAGTTGCAAATCGTAAAATAATTCTTGAGCCATTTTTACTTGTAATCTCAATCACAATTATTCGAACTAAAATGTTTTCAAATGTGTTTAATCACATGTTTAAATAAGTGTCGTAATATTTAAACTGTATTTTAATCTTTTAATTAATAAAAGAAAAAGCTAATTTCAATTTTGATCTTTGCGAATCTGATCTGATATTAAATTGTATATTGTATTGTTTGTACCGCTGAGGACTGAGCGGCGTTTAGGAAGTGACCGACAGAATATTTTCAAATCGGCTTCCCCCAACGTTCAATTTTTCTGCTCTAAAATTGAATAATTTTTAATTGAAACTTAATGATAATTTTATTTATGCCGTAAGATATATCATACATTTTTCTTTCTAATAGAAAATGCTGATTAATAATATAATAATATAACATTCTAATAATTATAATGTGGGTAATGAATTTACACATTATTAAATATTTTTATTCTATATTTAAGCTACTTACATACATACAAGTACACATACTATACATACACACATTAAATGTTATTACAAAATTTGGTAAATTACTTATAAAAGTTCACTCCTTATCGTTTTCTAATGTTAACATGCGTAATCAAATTATTAATCAATTGGGTTTCATATGTATACAATTCATGATTTTATCATAAAAATCTAACATGACATAATAAAAGTAAGTAAGTATTTGTAATAATCAGTAAAATGGTATATGATTGATATTATAAATAAATAAAATATTGAAATTACATACTGATTGTTACTTGTAGTCATTTTATAAAAAATTAACTTATGGATTTCAACACAGTGAGAATGCATGCCAAGTTAACATTACTGAATATTGCTACAAGATGTATTTGCTTCTAAGACAAAATCGTCACATTCTTCATTTTCCACTGGATCTTCAATGTGATTTTCTTCAGATTCCGAATCTCTGTCTTGAGTCTCTGTCTCGTGCTGTTCTTCGTCGGTTTGTATTGGCTCAGCCTTATGCTTCGGCTCTTCTGCATTTGAGGACGCAGCTTTGTCAACTTCTTGTAACTCACATTCAGATCCTGAAATTGGTCTTGCTTTGGAACAAACGTCGTTTGGCCCGGCCGGTGAAAATTTATATACCTTTGACTTTTCATTCGGGAAGTATTCCGAGTAAATGTTTGGATAAGTTTTGCGAAACTAAAAAGAAATAAAATAATAATGTGTTTGCAATTAAAATAGGAATATTATTGAAAACTTATTTACTCTTTTTTAATAAAAAAGACATTTAGTGTAAAAGAGAGTCATTGTCGTTTACACACGTTCTTGAGCATTGCTTCTTTTCTTTTTTTAGTCATCGTCTTATTCTCCGCAATTTGAATGAGAAGATTTCGAAGCTCCACTGCTTTTTGAGGAAATTCGTTGTATTTCTTGGAATCAACTTTTTGACAAGAAGTTCCTTTGTCAGCATACTTATTCACTTCCTTCCAATAAAATAACCAAAATTTCAATCTTATCTAATGTTAATTTGATTTATTAATTTGATTTATGTATTAATGTATTTTACTTCTTCAATGAAACGATCTCTGTTGAAATAACCTCCGAGTATTTGCCTTATACTTTCCTTATCTTCTTTTGCAAGCTAGATAACAGAAAAAAGTAATTTTGATCTTTGTATTATTTTATAGGTATTCGACAAGTTTAATAAATTGATTTTACAGCTTCAATCATATCCGCTTTTGCATCAATGGGGATCTCTTGGGATTTGATATCGGCCACTTTTCTCTTCATTGATTCAAGAGTTTCTCGAAGATGTTCCTCAAAATATTTTCCAGTGAAGGCTCGTCGAACTTCTTCGTTTTCACCCATCATTCAAGATCTCCTCGTATTACGCCGTCAAAGAATGCTACTCAGTTAATTTAGAATATGACAAAATTAAAGATCTTTAATTTTACAACAATTCAGAACAGAGTAGAGGTGGAAGTGAGGAAAAGAAAAGATTTTGCAAGCAGCACTGCAAATTAAGCAATTCAGGCAATGGATGGGGATTGGTGGAAAATAAACTCTGTAAATGATGAGAATTAAAGGCGGTGAAGATGAATTTTAAAAGAACAATTTGGTTACAAAGGAATAATTCATTATTATTCATTATAGAAATCCATGGGTTTATGGTTTATGGCTTGGAATAAAAAGTGTTTATAACTTTAAGAGCTTTTATGTTATATATTAATTTCTAGCTTTTTAAATATTATTTTAAGTCATAATTCATAATTAAATAAACAAAATTTAAGTTGAAGAGCCAACAGGGATCTTTGACTTAATCTTTTTCTTTGTCTTTATATCTTTAGCTACTGAGGCCGCTGCTGGTAGTCTTGTCCTCAGAGGAACAATTTTACTCGGTTTGACTTTTGCAACTGATGGTTGGGTCGGACGAACTTTTGAGACTTTTGGAACTTGTGGAATTTCTACTTCAATGCTTTCTTCTTCAAGATCATTCCTATTCGCAATAAGCTCAAGAATTGATTCATCGAATTGAAGTCTTTGGTTATCTTCTACTGGAGCATTGTTATTTTTCGCATCTTCACCTTGATTCTTCAACTTTTCTTCGGCTTCTTTGGCAGCTTTCTCGGCCTTTGCTTCGCTTACTGCGTAAACCCCTGCCTTGTAGAGTCCAACAATCACATGATTAATTTTTTCCCCTTGAGTGAAAATCTCCATTTCGAGTTGGCTAACTTCGTCTTGAGCGTCCAACACTTTGTTTTTGTACATTTCGAGTTCGTCCTCAAGAGGAATAAGCTCACTTTCGAAATTCCTATAATATTCAAAAACATTAAAGAAACTTATTGTTTACTTTTCACTATCTAACTTTAATTGAATATTATAATTACGATTCAATGTCTTCAATTTCAGCCTCCAAAGCTTCATTTTGTTTCTCTAAACGCCTCAATACTTCTTTCATTTCCTCACAATCCTTTAAGAAAGTCTCGTAACGTTCGCCCAAATTGGATGAATATTGGCAATACTTTTGAAGAAACGCTGCTGCTTTCTTTAAACTTTGGGTTGTTTGCTCATCAATTTTCTTGCCCTAGTTATATCCATGAAACATTTAAATTTCCTAAACTTACTTAATGGTTATTAATTTTATTAGCATAACATATCTGTAGTTTAAAGGCAATTAAAACATCAAATGTATTAAATGTAAGTTTCCCTTTTTTGACTTTTTAGATTAATTACCAGATTCAATTGGGTTGTAACTCCTTCCAGATCTCCTTGAGTTTCGAGAATTTGGTCAACTAAAGCTCCATACTTTCCCTCATTTTTCTTCTCCCCAGATCTTTTATCAAAAAAATGGTCAATTGAAGTCGTGTCGATGTTCGTTTCCGATTCCTCAACTTCAACCTTGGCATTTTCCTTTAAGCTCTCATCCTTTTCATCTTCATTGTCTTTGAAAATTTCAACAGCCATTCTTGATAAGCCATAAAAATAAAATGAACATTTTAAATACAATTCAATTAATAATTCAAATACAAAAGAATACAAATAATTAAATTAACAATTCAAATTCAAAAGAAATACAATAGCCTTGTAATTATGATAATGATAATTTATAGTACGAATATACATAAATTTTATATATTACTCGAATATTACCCAATTTTTTCATTATCAGGATCTGCAAAGGTTTGCATCTGCTCCAAAGTGAGTGAATTGTGAAAGTCATAGTCTTCCAGATCATCTTCCATTACGATTTCGTCTAGCAGATTTCTCGGCGGTGGAGGTCTAGCACTTGGAGGTCGTTTGTAACTCACCTCACGCCTATAAATCCCAAGAGGGAATAAAAGGCATCAAATTCCTTTATATTTATTCATTCCCGTAAATTACACCTTTTAAGGTAGGTTTTAGCAATATCCTCGAAGTGATTTAGATGTAAATTTCTCACTTGGCTGACTGAGATGTCACCGGCCTGTCAACCGACTTGAGAAGATGTTCTGACTCAAAGGATGACATTGCTGGAGTTGGAGGCGGCACACTCGTTTCTTTAAACTTCACGTATAAATCAGAAGGGATTTTTGTCGGGACTGAAGTTTCCACTTTGCCTGGCATTTTCTCCATTCCCGAGTTCTTATTATTATTATTCTCAATCTTCAACTCCTCCTCGCTCGTTTGTTTGATGTGAGACGGAGTTTCCTCCGGTTTCTTCATCCCTTTCTCCTCATTAAGTTCTCGCTCGAGAGTATCTTGGATAATTTCCATCAAAATGAAATCCTTTTCAATACTCGTCGGCTCCTCTTCACTCATCTTGCTTTATTGGCTCTCCTTGGGGGTTTGACGATAAATTCCAAGAAGCAATCAGAGAAACTTTTTGGAATTTGATAAAGCGATTTGAAAGAAAAAATTCTTTTTCAAACTTTGTACAAAAAAAGCTATGACAGTTGAACAAAGGAAATGTAAGACGATGCTTTTTGGTCAAAAATCGATAACTTTCAGTTTCAAAGACCAATTCTGAAGCTGAAAACTTTCAAGAAATATTGGGCTTAAATTTTCAATCTGACTAATTTGAAATTCGAGGCGTTTATCCTCTAAAAACTAATTAACGGAGAAAATGAAATGCTCTGTAATAAACAATTTAAAACATTTAAGGAATCTACCTAAATCCAATGGTTAAATAATTAAAAGTTCGTTTATTGTTTATGAATAGCTTTTAGTGCTTCTATGTAGTTATAAAATAAGGATAGAAGTAGTGGGTTCAATTATGAACGAATGAATGATGTATTAACCCCAAACCAATGCATTTATATTTTTATTATATTTATTTATTATTGTACATTAGTACATTTGAGGTTAAATTGTTATTAAAGTATTAAAACTAGATATTTAAACACATTTCATCTCTCCGTAAAATACAAAGGAGTTTCTTATATTTAAAGTTCATATTTAATTCTTCATTTTAGACAAATCGAATCCGACAGATCGGAGGAGATTAGCTGATGGACCCGCGGGACCTTCTTGGCTCTGGAACGATTCTAAAATATTCTTTAAAGTGTTCATGTCAATGTTGACAGGTTCAAATGACTCGACGTCGCCGAATTCATCGCCTTCTTGAACCGCTCCTTCGCTCCCAGGGACATTCGCAGCAAAGGTCTTTCCCACGTCTGTGCCTTCCAACTCAGTGTCCATCTGCTTCATAAGCTGATGGATTTTGGAATCCTCTTTGAAGTCGTACATTGCTTTGACTTCTGCCTCCAGCTCAGTGTCGCTGATTTCCTCTTCACTCTCATCCCAGTCATGATCAGGCTTGCCCAATTCTAAGGATATAAATAATTGAAAATTAGATAATATACAAAATACAATATACTATTACAGTATTACAGTCAGTTAATTAATTTTATTACTAACAAAAAATCTCATTACTTATTGTAGTGAATAAAATTTATATTAACTTACCCAATAGAAGTTTATCAAGAGCAGTGACAAAATCGTCAGCTCTGAAGTCCAGGGGTTCGACTACTTCTGAACTGTCGAAATCACCCGCTCCAATTTCACCTTCGTCAATTTTATCTTTTTTGTCCCTATATCAAAAATATGTAATGTTATCTAACTGTAATGTTATAAATGATTCTAATTGATGATAATTTTTCTTGTTTAGTAATTTCAATGGATAAATAGTTACAAAATAATAAAAAGATTTACCCTGGAGTTTCAACTCCATCGATTCCCGAAAGTTGGCTCATGAATTCTTTAAGCTTTGCTGGAATATCTTCAGGTTTCGGAATGGAAGACGAAGATTTGAATTGAGCTTCTAAAAGAGAATCGAGATCTTCTGGTTTGATTTCTAACCAAGATTCATCTGAAATAAAACGCAATTTATTAGTAAATAATTTAAAAAAATTTCTATTCCAACGCCCAAGATCAGCATTTACGATTATTATTGTGTATTCCCGGCTCGTATAGACGTATAGAGTATAGTTTAAAACAGTGAATTAGCTGAAAATCCAACTAATGATTTTATTATTATTATAAAATTTTTTTAAATTAACCGTCATCGGGGATAATTTTAGCTGATTCTCCCGAATTGAAATTGCTTGTATCAAGTGAATTGAGAAGGGTTGAGATTTCTTCCGCAAGTGAGTTTTCTGCGAAAGAGAATGGGGACTCAATGCTCATATTCTTGTCAAAAAATTCACGGGCTTTCGCTTCAAGTTCCGTAAAGGGTTTTGATCCTTCAAGGAAGTCTTTGAAATATCCACGATTCCTCAAACTGGATGAAAAACGAATCCAGCCAGCTGAATCCGCACTAGAACTCGAAATCTGTTTCTTCTTTCTTGAGAGCAGGATTTCAAATGCAAGGGTCTAAAAGATGAAAACTTTTTTAATAAGCTGAATAAATCAAAATTTATTGGATTATTTATTGATTCTTTTACCAATTTCGCTCCAATGCTGTGTGCTTTAAATTCAGCCGTGTTTGGACGAGGGAAAGGCCAGCCGGATTTGGAGTCAGGTCGAAATTCTTGCTTTGAGAGCATCGCATATAAATATCTAGTGAATCGGATTCTTTTCATCACAAGGGCATTAGCTGGTTTGAAAGTATTCATCAGTCTTGTAGACTAAAAATAAAATAAATATACTTGAATTGATTGATAAAACTATAAATAAATTAAATACTGAATGAATTTTAAACTTACTCGCAAATCTAATGGATCTCTAAAATGGAATGCTTGTACCGCTGCAGAAATATATTGGGGTTTGAGTTCAAGGAGTTGAGCGAGAATCGGTGGCAGCATGACATTTACTTCATGGAACCGATTCTCTTTCATCATCTTCTCAATCCGAGTCACAATTGCTGTTTGGATTTCATTAGATGCCTTTGTCTCTTTGTGGAACTTCTTCACCACTTCGATTGCCTCCGGAATTGGAGGAGTATGAGCTGAGAATTTATATTTCAAACTCGGAGGAATCAAGTGAACTTTTCCTTTTGATATGTAGACCTAAATAAACAGAATTTATATTAAAGTTAAAACTTTGATCATTTAAGATTGAAAAGTTGATTATTGGAAAAAATTAAATATTTTACCCTTTGAAGGCAATTTTTATCAGAATCGGCCCAGTTTGGAAGACACTCAGCTGCTTCAATGAGTAAAAACTCTCCTTCATTATCAGTGACTCTGTGATTTTAAAAACCATTGAGTTAAATAAAACCCCGAAGTGATAAAGTGTAGTGCAAATTAATCATGAATGAGTTGAGAATTTATGCTTTATTTTATAGTGAGCTTCGTTTAAAAATAAAGAATTTCCCATACCTTGCGATAACATCTTGAAACTTCTCCGTGAGAAGAATAAGAATTCTCACAATGAACCACTCGTCTTCGACGTTTTCCCCGAATCGGGTAATCCCATAAAAATGATCCGACTCGAGTTTAAGAACAAAAGAATCCTTATGCCATAAATAATTCCCTATGATCTCCTCACACGCTTTGTTAATTTCGCGAAGAAATTCCTCGTTCACGTCCTCTGCTTTGGGATATAGGAAATATTCAATGGAGTCTTCTTCGAGATCCGACCCCAAGATTTTTCCCAAATCGACATTTTCCATTTTGGAAGATTAAAAGTTTAAATTGGGAAATGTTTTTGTTTATTTTCTATCAACAGCAAGAGGAGAGCCCAGCCTTCGGAATTTCAATTTGAGCATCGAGCTAAATCCAGCCACCCCATGGCGGTTCGGTTCAATTTCCAATGTTTATAGCCATTATTATACCATAATTTTAGTTTTAGTTTTTAATCGGAATTTTAGTTATTTTTCTTATCCTTTTTGAATTTAGGATTAACTTCGATGAATTCCTCCGTTTCCGATTCCCATTTTGATCACAATTTGAGAGTTTGAGAAGGGCCGAGTGGGGTGAGACATGACATAGAGGAAGGATATGATTTTAAGATAATGGCAACGGAACATGACTTTACTCGATTTTATCAAAAATATAAAAAGTTCTTTGTCTTTCTTGGCATTCTTCTCGCCATCCAAGTCTTTTTAGCCGCAAGGGTCATTTTATCCCTTCATGATGACATTGATTTTATAAATCATAATAATATATTCAAAAGTCACAAGAGTTTTGTGAATCCACACAATTGGTTCTCTTCGAAAGAAGATGCTTCCAATGTAAGAATTTTATCGCATTAAAAATAAAAATGATATACCTGTACAAATGCATGTATTTGGTATACTCATTATTATAATTGCAAAGAATTGTAAAATTAATATTTGTCAATTTATTTGCAGATTATTGGTTCAATGCACTTTAAAACGAAAAAGACAAACAACGGTGATACAAGCACATCCGAAGTGAGTCCGAAACTCCACTTTTTAAAACTCGTATATTTTGTTATATTGAAAGACATTTAAAAGGTTATTTCATTGTTTTATTCAATGCTAACTACTAACGTTTATTTTAATTTAAATAGAAGATTGTCCCAACGGCGAGTTCTAGTCCGCAGACTCTTGACTTTGAATCACTCTCTTTTGTTCCTGAATGTGACATTACATCAAAAGAAGCCATTTCAGCTATCCAACGTGCCAAAACAGAAAAGTGCAAAGAGCAACTTGCAAAAACAACATGCATGATTCAAAATGGAACGTTATACCCTAAAAGACTTCCACGTTTCTGCTCTAATAAAAGTAAAAAAATATTTAATGTTTTTACTAAAAAAAATATGAAATGCTCTATACTTTAAATATTTTACATCTTTAATTGTTAATTATATTTCATACATTTTTTTATAATTCTAGAAACGACTTTCAAGAAAAACCTTGGGTGCTTTCGAGACGATAGCGAGACTCGTTTACTACATGAACAATTTAATCTTTTGAAAAATAGTAATTCTCCAGATACGTGTATTGATTTATGTCTTAAATCTGGTTTCCAGTATGCCGGTGTTGAGTATTCGTAAGTATTATTTATTAAATTAACAAGATTTAAATTAATATCTTATATCGAATTATGGTCTCTAGATTAATATTAATCATTTGTTTAATTTCAGAGTTGAATGCTTTTGCGGGAACTTGAGACCGTCCGAAAATTTCATATTACCTACAAATGACTGTAATATGAAATGTCCTTCAAACGAAGATTTAGTCAAAGTCAATAATCAATCATACTCGGAAATAGTTACGAATGTAGAATTTACATGCGGGGGATATTTTGCTTTAGATGTATATGAGACTGGCATTTTTCATGGTAAGGAAAATGATATTTGCCTAAATAATTTTAACTTAATTTCCATTTTTTCTTACCATTGCCTTTTGTATTTAGAATTGGATTCTCCGAACGAAGTTAAAAGTCTCGAAGAAATATCTGGGATTGAGATTGTAAAGTCCGTCCGAATTGTTTTCTTCCTAACTTTGAATGGAAGAGCTTACAGACAAGTCATCCGCCTAATCAAAGCTTTATTTCATCAATCGCACTTCTTTTACATTCATGTTGATGCCGTAAGTTTAAACTGTATAAAATATAAATATATGAGCCGCTCATTTATATCTATTGAAAAGTAATAAATTATTTAAAATCTTTCTAAAAAATATTTATAGTCTTTGGATTTAAATTATTTTATATACTTAAGTACATAAATAACTTTTTTCTCTTTCAGAGGCAAGATTATTTATATCGTGAACTTCAAATATTGAAGGAGAAACTCCCAAATAATGTCCGATTTATGAATGATAATCGGCGGGCGACAATCTGGGGCGGCGCCAGTTTACTCACAGTTTTAACTCTCGGAATGTCTGATATTGTGGAGAATTCCAAAGTTTGGAATTGGGATTGGGACTACGTTATTAATTTGTCAGAATCTGATTTTCCACTAAAGTACGTTACTTGTTCAATCCAACATTAATTGCCCCTTGCCCTCTTATGTCAAAATTTAAATACCTACATATTACCTTTTTGTATATTCTACAAAAAGTAAATTGTTTTTAATTTTATTAGAACGTCGAAAATCCTCGAGCGTTTTCTCAGTCATAACGCAGGAAAGAATTTTGTTAAAAGTCACGGGAAAGAAGTTCAAAAGTTTATTCAAAAACAAGGACTTGACAAGACATTTGACGAGTGCGAATTCCGGATGTGGCGATTAGACGATAGAATTTTACCATCAGGTAACTTTTTATTTAAACATCTTTCTTCTTTATAAAATGCATTCTATGTAATTGTGCTCTTTTACATGTACAATATACAGAGTTCTTATAAATTCTAATTCTAATCCATATTGTTGATTTTAGGAATTTTGATAGACGGCGGGAGTGATTGGGTTGCGCTTCATAAAGATTTTGTTCGGTATATTGTTACTTCTGATGACGGTCTTGTTAGTGGATTACAAAAAGTGTTTAGGCAAACGCTTCTTCCTGCAGAAGTAATATATTTTTATAGAGTTTGAATTTGAACAGTATTTTTTTCAAATCTGTTCATTTTTTGATCATTTTTTATATATTTTGACAGAGTTTTTTCCATACTGTGTTGAGGAATTCTGAATTCTGTTCTTCATTTGTGGACAACAATTTGAAAGTGACAAATTGGAAGAGAAGTTTGGGCTGCAAATGTCAATATAGGAATGTAGTAGATTGGTGCGGATGCTCTCCGAATGATTTTCGTATTGCAGATTGGAACAAATTACTGGTAATTAAAGAAGCCCCTTTCGAATTCTTAAATTCTATTTTATAATCCATTAAAAATGTAGTTTCCCCTGCCCAATCTACTAATATTTTAGAATAAAGTTTTAATTTGTAATTAAATTTTTAATTTCAGTTGGCCGAAAGTAGGCTCATTTTCTTTGGTCGCAAGTTTGAAGCTGTTGTCAATCAAGGAATCGTGAACAAATTGGAATCCTGGCTCTACCCGCAGAGATTGTCTAGTCATCAATTGACGATTGATAAATATTGGCAAAGCGTGTACCATTATAGTGATGTGTCTCCGAAAGTTGATGATGCTTTGCTTACGCTTGGCAATTCCTTGGCGCGTTTCTCTCTCAAGATCTTTGCTGGGAAGTTTTTAAATGAGGATCCAAGTGCTACAGAGAATTCATTCATTAAAGATATGCTCGAATCGGCAAAAGTCGAAGAAATTTCTGCATTTTTTCAAAATGATGAATTTCAAGGAATTCTTATCCGGTCCCAAGGTTTATTCACTTCTGAGTCAAATATCCGTATAGAATCATGGTTTAAGTTAGAGAACATTGTCACATTGGAAAACTGGAACAAGAAAATATCAAAAATTCATTCGAGAATTCAGGTTTGATTTTTTATATCATTTTTATTAATATCATTATTATTTTTATTTTCATTAATATTTGATTTGATTTCAAATAACGTTTGCATAGGTATTAAATCTATATTAATTTTAGTTTTTCTCCTAAACTAAATTGTGCATTGTATTTTTTATCATGCAGGATATCCGTGTTGGGACTGATTATGACCAGAAAGAGCAAACATTTAGAAACTTTGCAGGCGCAATGGGCCCAATGAGTGAGCCAACATTAGCTTATAATGTTTTCAACGATGAGTCCTTCAACATTACCTTTGTTTGGATCAATCCAATTAATTCAATCCAGGCGATTCAAAACGTGACCGTTGTGGACGGCTCCACGGTGAGTTCCCCTCAATTATAATATCTTATATCAAATTACACCATAATCCTAACTTTTCTACACTATAGGCTAATTTCGTGAAGCCAAACTTAAAAACTCCGTTGCTCTCTGGAATTTGGAAAGTCGTAATGACCACTAATGGGCATCTGGTGGCCCAAATGAAGTTCCTTATAATTCCTCTTCAATTTTACAACGGGGATCACATTACTCCATCGCAATCAAAGTTAGTTTTTTTCTTATAATTTCTCTCTCATTTGAATCCATAATTTGAACTTGCTGGTTACAATGTATACTTTTACTTTACATTGAAATATTACATCATTGCTTTTTCGATATACTTCTATTGAATTATGAACAATGTTTCATCCTGAATTGAATATTTTATTAGCCATTGTATTCTATGGAACTTTTGAACCATTTTATGCCATTCTAAATATAGTTAATTTTTTATATAGTTGTAACATAATACTATGCTAAATTACTTGTGTGAGTATTGAAGGTTTTCACGGTTTTGACATTTTATAGGAAAATGAACACAAAGTCCGGTACCAGGAGGGGTGTAGTTTACGAAGAGGATTTTAATAGATCTAGTCAAGAACTTGTTTCCTCGATCGACGGTTTTGTTTCAAAGTAAGGGAAAGAATGTTTATTAGCACTTCAATTACCCGGATGGTCGTTAGGGAGGAAATGAGGAGTAATGCATTATTTGTTTGTCTAAAGGTTCTACACAGTTCAGGACTTTTGCTTGGAGAAGGAACTGAGCGAGGTGACAATAACTCGGTGGTTTCCTGAGAAAAAGGAAGGAGATTTTGAGGGTAATCCTGACTCGATGGATGTGTCTCTCTGCCGCCACTCCCAATGGAGCTCTCTCTTCCCCGATCCTAAATCCACTATTACTCACATCGACCCGGAAACGGGCCTCTTGGCTCCTTGACTAATACAAGTATAATTATTATACATGTATTACTCGTTCCAGTGATTCTCTCCGGATGTTCCCGGACATTCGTTTCTTCTTTCCAGGACTTTCAATGGCATTTATCTTCACTGTGTTTTAAGTGAGCTCAGAAGACGAAGTATTACGCATTTAGAATGCGTAGGGAGAAAGCAATAGAACCATTTACATATAATAATAATGTAGTTATAAGAGGTTTTGATCTCTCAGAATAACTTTTTTTAATTATCTTGGGAGATTCTCTTAACTAAATATTTGTCTACTTAATTTCATTACATTATAATTTTATTCTAATTTACGTTCCGGCATTTGGCATTTCAATCACTATGATTGTTTCAAGTAGTGAATTCTAATGCATTCACATATTCATAATATAATCAGACTTTATTAAAATATAGTAAAAGTTCGAATTGTGCCAATAATCATCAAATACACACTGACTTAAACCAAAATACTCTGAATCTTATTAGTAATTAAATAATTTAACAATATACACAATATTTCATAGAATAAAACACTTATAAAATATCCAATTTTAAGGCTGATTTCAAATAGAAAATAATTTTAATTCTGACATTAAACTTTACTTTTCCGGTATATGCGTTATATAGAATTTAATTTAAATTTTGACAACTTTTTTTAACATCTGGACTCCAGGTTCATACATACATATTGTGTTAATATGTAACATTAATTGTATTTAATTTAATAGCTTTTCTTAGCAGTTTGACTGGTTTATTCATCTAATAAATACATAAGTAGGTGAATATTCAATTCTTCTCAAATGATTGACGTGAAATGAATCGCACCTATCTCAACCTTCTCACTATTCACAAGTTTATTTATTTGACTTTGTTTTTATGCGACATTAGTCGTTGTAATTGATTTATTATAGAGCTTACCATTGTATTTAAACAAACGCATTTATTTATGCAATTGTTAATATTGTTATTTTAAAGGTTTATGTTTACAATAAAGTAATAAAAATAAAATTATAAAAGCCTGTTGTAGCTTTATAATTAAATATTGAAACCGATTAAAAACAAGTAAATATTAAAGTCCATTGAAAGAATATTAACTGTAATTGAAATATTATTTATAATGACAAATATTGTTATTTGAATATCTTATTTATTTGTTATTTTTTACAAAGTGGATTTTAACCCTTACCATGGGCAGAGGCTATAAGAAAAGTCTATTATAGTAGTAGGAATGCCAACGTGCATTATAAAGAATTATAAATGTGTGATTGTTCAAAAGTACACAAGAGATGTTATATCTATGAAAAAGTAGTAAAAAGAAATAGGTAATAATACTAACATTAAATGTTATCTTATAGTGCAATGTGGATTTGAAATAAAGAGTCATTTCTGCCTCTCGTGTGAATAGTTGATCATATTGATTCATGTGGTCGTTAATTTGTCATTGTTTTACACCTGCTGGTGATTTATTACCAATTTCATTGAGAGCATTAATGTCCTATTGATCATGAAGAAGGTGAATTGTGGATGAGTCATTTATTCCAATCCACTCTATCATTCCTAATTATTTAAACCTACTCGTTATATTAGGCTAATAACAAATAACAAATATGTATAATTCAATTTTAATTGAATTTAATCAATTAATGATTAAATTGAATAAATACAATTAAGATACATTTAACCAAAACTATTCATACTATATTAGAATTTGCAGCAGACTTTGATCATTCGAAATTCTTTTGTAACCGCAAGTTTTTAATGGAAAGAATGACATTGTAAATATGTAGGAGAACATGCATGGTTCTTATATTTTTCTTTTGAAATGTATCTTGTAATTTTGTATGCAAAAGGTGTGCAATTTATTATGCATATTAAATAATTTTTTCCAGGTTGTCAAACATTGATTGAAATGTACCTTATGGGTCGGCGTGTAGGTTTTTATAAGGAGTAATCCAAAGGATCCCATTCTTTATATTTTGTATGAATCTGATGAAAGGTTAGCTTATTTCTAATGCATGAAGCCCATTCGCTGAGAAGGGTGTCGAGAGAACCAAATTACGGTTCTTTATTCACCTTAGGTTCACCGAGTCTGCCATATGAGATTATTTAGCGGAAGAAGGGGGAGGAATTCCCCTTTAAGTCCACACACACACACACAATCCAAGTAAATCCCATTCATACCCGTCCTCCACACTTTTTGTTTTCGCGGGGCTCTTGAGGAATTCCTTTCACGAAAATAATAGATCACATTGTAGAACCCTTCCCCATAAATATTCTTTACAGAGACATCCCTCGTTCTCACGGCCTGATTGACAAAAGGAATATTCAGTAATAGGAGAGGAAAACAATTTTATTTGTTTACAATCTGTTGAGGCATGTAAATGAGCCCTATTACTCACATGAAGACCGATGGATGTATATGTTGTAGAGGTGTCTAATAGATTCGCCCCTCATCTCCCCCGCCAACACAAATTGAATGTGGGGAAGTGAGCGGAGGTGACGGGCGGTTTTTGGCCGTCCCATAAATCATATTCCTTCCTGAAGGAATCCATAGCCTAATGATGAAATGCTGGCTATAAAAGAGCTCGAGGTGGGATTTGGGGGATATTGGAGAACAGAGCCTTCCTTCTGGTTCCCTATCATTCTATCAGAGATAAAGAAATGTCTCTCGCCCTCGGCTGCCTTTTCCTCGGGGGCTTCGCCCTCGCCATCGCCCAAGAAGCGAAGTTCACTCTGTACGAAGCAGCAGGATGCAACACGAGGAGTCGGAGCTTCACTGGGGTCCAAACGGACTTCCCTAATATGACCAACTTCAAATTTGATAACTCTGCCGTTTCAGTAAAGGTTCAAGGAGTGTGAGTTTTGATACACAGTACAAGACTTTCTTTGGAAATTGTCATTATATTTGGAATTTATTTGGAATTAAACGGGTTTAAAATAATTATAAATGTAATGAATGGGACAGATGGATGTTCTACGATAACTATTCCTATGAGGGAGGCACGGTGGAATATTACTTCTCTAAGGACTACAAATGCATCGACCTGAAGGGCACAAAGGGAAAAGTCTCCTCGGCGAGGTTTGCAGGTTCGTTATTGTGTTAAGAGAATTGAGGATCCTATTCCGCGGACGGTAATAAGACCCGTCTGGTTCCCCCCAAATCAAAACTTATGTACCTGGATAGCAGGAATGACGGCCGTGGGGTTTGTTTCTAATTCCTCTTTCTCTCTATATCTCAATATAGGGTATCCAAATGATATGAACCTCAACTTCATTAACTTCTACCAAGGAACGTACTTCACGTTTGAAGAAGTGGCCACGAGCAAGGATCTCCCGTCAATTAACCTCGAACAACCCCCGGCGTCTCTCATTGTGACTGGCTCCATTCCGTGGTCAATCTACGACCAGCCGAATTTTACTGGGAATGCAAAATGCGTCCGCCCGGCCAAATCCACTCCGTTTTTTGTACCGAATCTTTCTGAGACCCTTCCCGGGTTCAAGATCTTGTCTGTGAAGCGGGGATGTGCCAACGTGAAATAAATATTTGATTCTGGGTGAAAATGATTTCTAAGCCTCTTTCATACAACCCATTTCTCCCTATGCGAGCGGGGAATAAGTCATAGGAGAGAGGAATAGTAATGAGGTATGGTGGAAGTAGGTGAGCCCTCGACGGTGTTCCGGTTGGGAGCACAAAGGCATAAGTCATATAATGTGGTAAAAGAGCGGAATGGATGATTATTGTGATTGTGGGGCTGAGGGTGTTGTGATAGCCGTCTTTAAACAAGAGCCCCGCTAATGGCTTTCTCCCTTACAAAAGAAGGCTGAATAAGTTATGTCGGATCGGAGATGCCGTCTTTCCCGGGCGGGGTTGGGGATAATTAAAATAATGGGGGCCGGCGGCGGGTGGGTCGATGGGGTTGGGGGTCTGCCCCCACGGCCCCCGTGGGTCTATAGGTCGCGGCGCTCAATAGGGAGGGTGGGATCACTTATAAATCACTGTCCACGGAGTCCGAGCCGGGAAAGTGGATTGAGGGGAGTTTGGCTCACTCAGTATTGTTCGAGGGGAATAATGGATTAGGCGGGCCGAGCTTTTATAGAGTCTCTCAAAGAGCCCCCATAACTCTCAGAGACAAAGGCCTGAATAATTAATGCCTTATGACATCAGGAGGAAGGTAAGGAGGGACATAGCTGGAGAGTCTCTCTCCCGGTTTCCCGCTCGGGACAACTTCCCCCGTCACCATTTTTCAAAATTTATCTCGCCTTTTTCTCCCGTTGAGGGAGAGTGAAAGTTTGTCGGGCCCAAGTTGGGAAACTTCCTCCTATTAGCAGAAGTTTGTTCCGGAACAAGGAAGAGAGGAAACTTCCTTTCCTAATTTAGCTGTCATCGTGGGGCGAGAGAGGTTCCGGGCAGCTGCCGCCGAACCGCGGCCGCGGCCCGCCGCCTGTCGCCCCGATTTATGGGCCGGAGCCCTCAATCAAATGAGGGCTAATCCGGCGGATTACGCCCGTGGTGGGCCCTAATTGGCCCCGGCCAGCCTGGTTGACAGGGGAGCTTACTAATGCCTAATGCGCTTGAGTTCGGGGAGTCGCATCTGCAGGGAGGAAGAAAAGAAAGGGCCCACGGCCCCACCGTCCCATTCTCCCTCCGAACTCGGCCCGGCACACATGGGCCCCCTCGCCCCCCTCGCCTGCCTGCTCCTCCTCCATGGTGAGTAGAGGCCCGTTCCGGGATGCTCGGCCCGTTCCGGAATCCGGCCCGGCCCGACCCCAGCAACAGTTCCCCTCATTAATATCGATCGGGGGGACTCCCCCTTTGTCTTTCAGGGGCGGGGGCAGTGAGCTGGGAGGACTGGTGGACCTACGACGGCATTTCCGGTACTCCCCTCCAAACCTCAATTAACCCCTCACCAGCCCACCCTCTCCACAGGCCCTGCTTTCTGGGGACTCATTAACCCCGACTGGAGTCTTTGTTCCCGTGGCCGGAGGCAATCGCCCGTAGATCTAGACCCGTCCCGGATACTCTTCGACCCCAACCTCCGCCTCATCCACATTGACAAGACCCGGGTGAGTTTTAAATTCTTTTTATCTCGGTCTGGAAAAACTTTCCCCTTTCACCCTCGAGCTTTCACCGCTTTTACCCGCTTTCCCCAATTCTTTCCCCTGTACTTTCCCCAACCACGAAGCTTTCCCTTCTCCAACGGGCCAAAGTGGGCTAAACGGGTTTTCTCGGGTTTCCGGGTTTCCAGGTGAGCGGGGTGATTCGGAACACGGGCCATGGGGTGGTTTTCGGTCTCATTGACGAAGTCGGGCCAAAGATTACAGGCGGGCCACTATCCTATACATACTCATTCCACGAACTCGTTCTCCACTTTGGTCTTCGGGACGACGGGGGGTCGGAGCATTCAGTGGCGGGGAAAGCGTTTCCCGCCGAGCTTCAACTCTACGGCTTTAACTCGGAGCTCCACGGGAATTGGAGCGAGGCGGCGGGGGCTCCCGGGGGCCTCGTGGCCGTCTCTGTCCTTCTCCAACTCGGCGATCTTTCTAATCCCGAGCTCCGTCTGCTCACGGATCAACTAGGGCGAATCCGTTACGGGGGCGAAGCGTCTTCAGTGGAGCGGATCAGCCTGGCCGCTCTTCTCCCAAGCACAGACCAGTTCATTACATATGAAGGATCGAGTACAAGTCCCGACTGTGCGGAAACAGTCACATGGATCGTCCTCAACAAGCCGATTTACATCACCAAGCAGCAGCTCGTAGCCCTCCGACGTCTCGTCCAAGGGGATGAGAATTTTCCTCGTGGACCGCTCGGTCCCAACTCCCGCCCACCACAACAACTTCACCATCGTGTCCTCAGGACAAATATTCGTCACCAGGTGAGTGATGAATTTTTCCAATACTCAACGTAAAGTATCAGTATATATTATTTAAGTACCTAGAGTGTGTTTACATAGATTTTCACATATAATGTTAATGCTATTTACTTAAATAAGCTGCTTACCTTCTATTGATACTTACCTTAGAGAAGTATTCTTATTACCTTCAAGTGGATCGGTATATGTGTAATGGATGGTATTGTAGGGCGGGGAATGCGGGCCGCCGCGGGAGGTGCGTTACTCAGGTGATGCTCCGCGAGTATGACGGGAGACTCATTAGGCGGGCAGCCGGCCGCTCCCACGGCCACTCTCATCACTCAGCCGTCAGCGGAGCCGCTTCAAAGGATTCCTGTTGCTCCCATCGATCGACGATCGGAGTAATAAAGGGCGGGGATCGACACACTCGCTGGTTCCTCGTCACTCTTTCTCGATAATCTCTGTTATTGTTCCATCTTCTCCGGGCGTTGAATGTAGGCGGCCACGAGCGCCCCTTCGCCTCATTAGCCCCATCAACGGAGTCTTGGAATGGGTCGGATCCCCAACTTTGGTTTTGCTCTTAATTATCTCATACTAGTAAAGAGCCCGAGAAAAATGCCTCCTGTTACATCAAATGAAAATGTAGTTTACACTCTAAGAGAAAGTTATTTTTGCCAAAGGAAAAGTTTTTCTTCGCAAAAGTGCGCTGTTGGGGAAGGAGCAAAGTTTGAAAGTATCAAATATCTCCAACAACCCTTTTCCTATGTATTTATGTAAGGCGGCGAATTTGAAGTATCAGCTATCATGAACTCAGGACCGTATAATGTATCCGCTCATGGAAGAGGATTTAATTAGCAAATTTACCGTAGGGCCCCTTTTTCCTCTTCAAACGGAGAAAAAAACGTAATCACTTAAACTCATATCAAATAACATATCACTACTTTACTTACTTTCTGATGAGATAACACAACCAAGTTCTGTCAAAGACATTATAGATTAAAAACACTTTTTCAACAGAATCAAAAAAAACAAAATTCTTTCCATACATCACATCCATTCGCACAGAACACATCCGACCTCCTCCCGCACATACCAAATGCCTTTCCAAGATGAGGTAAAAGAGGGTGAGCGGATTTTGTATGTGGAACACTGCGGTCGTCGTTCTTTCACTTTCTCCGCTCTTCTGCCCCGTCGTCTCCTCCGATCCGAAAGGGAAGTAACGAGGCCCGCATAAGTATCAAGAGACGTCTCTGGTTATGTAACTTTCCCCGTCTTGTTCTCCTCCTCAATTCGGCTTATCAGCTCCTTTGGGAAGATCCCGTTCCGAGATACCCCAAACCATCCCGAGACTCTTATTAGGGAACGGAGAAACTTCAAAGGACACATTTCCCTATCAAGATTCGGGGTCAGGAGCTTATCGTCACTCCGTGTGGAGCCCCGCGATCCCCGTCGCTTGTCAAATCCTCCCCCTAATTATAAAGGGCAACTATTCAATCCGGATTTGGATCTCCCATGCTTTTACTTTCCTCCTCCGACTTCAAATACTTCTCCTAATAACCTCGGCCCACAAAGGACTTCAAAGGCCCTCCCATTTCGCCTGGCTAAGGGAAATGGACAGGAAAAATTGGGCTGGAGTCTCATGGACCCACGGCCCCACTTCAAAAATTACTTCAGCTATGAAAATAAAGAGCCGATAGATGATATTTATTCTCAAAATATTAAAGTTCATTTAAAGGGAGATTAATATTATGCGAACATCTGTTTGCTTTTATGCCCGCCCAACTCCCACTCACAAAACTATTAATGCTACTTCGTATGTTGTTATTATTCATATCAAATCCATATCATATATAAATTCCACACATTCGATGAGGATCCACTTTGACAATGTCGGGGATTAGGGTGGATATGAAACGTGAAGCTCTTCGGCTCCCCAAGTTTATTCATCCCTTTTCATCTCGCGAGCTTCGAAGCTCAACTCACATACGACCCATATGAGCCCTACGCACACACACGGCTAATATCTTTGGATAAAGATTGAAGGTTGATAAATACAATGAAAAATATGAACATCCCCTTGCAACTCTTCCTATCTCATTTTAGAATAAATCACGTAGAAAGTACTTATGTTGTAAATACATAGATTTCAAGATATTACTTTCCAAACCACATACGAAATACTAGAGGAATTTCATTTTCCATTTTGAAACAACTGATATTTTTGATCAATATTTGTTAAGACTAAAATCAAATTAAAATGCACTCCCATAAATTCTTGCCAGAACATGGTTAATATGTACTTAATGGGTAATACGAATAATGCATGATTACTTTCAATGTACTAATCGTGTAGTGTTTTAATGGCTAGTAACATGCACATACATATGACCATTGGAGTATAACATGCATTTGAGTGCATGAATTACTTATTATAAATATGTAGTTATACTCGTATTAAAGAATCCAAGAATAAATTCAATTTAAAGAATCAATTTGATGAATGGATGATATTGAAATTTTAAATGCATTATATACGATACAATATATTATTTATATGAAATTATACAAGAATGTAACCACTTATAACTACAAAGCTATATCAATATGATAATTAAATATAAATTATCAATAGAAGAATTCAATGAAATAAATAAATATTGCATTAGCATCATTATCATATAGCATAACAGTTTTAAACTATTAGGGCTATAAATTCTAAAATTTAATATTTATAAGTATTACATAAATTTTTAACTATCATTATGTAATTATGTATTTAACAACATCCACTCTTTAACATTTGATGAACATGAGATGGGAAGTATGGGAGTTTATCTTATCTCATCAGACGCATAATGAAAAATTATGATAAAGTGTCTCTCCTCCAACTTCTTTCCAGCTCCCATAACATTGGAATGTTACGAGGAAGCATTACACCATTTTACATCACCAGATGATGAACATTGGGTAGGGGGGAATGGAGTAAATAACTAGAGCAGCAAAAGGTAAAATTCCCAATGTACTCGACGATAATGAAAAGAGTAGCACATGGCGTACTTGATTCCGAAGGTTGCATTAAAATGAAGCAAAGAAGCTGACAAACACAAGAGCCGGCAATTGAAGCGTTAAGGAAGAGGGCAATAAAGTAGGAGTGGAATCGGGAAGTGAATTTGAGGGTGGAATCCCGGTTTTGTGAAAATGGAGATGGTTGTTGGTGGACTGGCTGCAGTCGGTGCAGGTAAATAATTGATTTCCCCATTTGAAGAGATACAAAACCCAAGGAGCCCTATGGTTTCACAGGCACATTTTCAAACCCTCTGGAAGTGGTGAAGATCCGAATGCAGCTTCAAGGGGAACTCCTTGCTCGAGGGAAATACGTTGTCCATTACAGGTACATTTCCTATTCTCTCCCAACCTGATAACTTTATTCCCGCAATTTTAACAATCTATGGTCTTATTCCAGAAATGTCTTCCATGCCTTCTTCACGATTGGAAAAAGAGAGGTGGAGTATAAGACCCTGCTTACGTATTCCATTTTTCTCTTATTCATATAACGGGTCTTTTGACATTATTTGTCACATGGAGGAAGGAACTCCCTTGTATCTTATTTCATCTCCCACCCTAATAGAATCCCTTAATATATTTATGTAGACGAATGTATAGGCATTATTCCAAATGTACCATACATTTTCCCAGCCACCACCACTATCTTTGCATAATGCAAGGAGTATACCAATTGGATTCAATTCTTTCTATATACCAATTTCAAGCTTAAATTTAAAGGCAGTAAAACTAAACCTTATAACTGCAAATTCAAATAGGATCCTTTTTTCGTTTTTATCTCTTCAAGGGATGATCATAATTTCATAATATTCAACTAATATAGATTTATTTTTTAAAATATATTTTTCATGGTTCAATCTCGTGATTTGAATTCATTTTTATAAAAGTATTTTTTATATCAGACAATTCAGAACCTTCTAGATCTTTTAGATATTTGATCCATTAAAATTGTAAAAATATTCCGATACGATCATTTATTGCTTTTGGAATGTATTGCAGGGGATCTTGGCACTTCAGAAAGGTCTCGTCCCGGCGCTCTACTACCAATTTGTATGTAATTTCATTTCCCCCCAAAGGGGCTCCCAACTTCAGCTTTTCCCCAGGTGATGAACGGGACGCGACTGGGACTCTTCGACTACGCCGACAAGGCCGGGCTCACACGGAACAAAGACGGGAAAGTGAGCGGTTTGAAGAGTTGGGGCGTCGGGGCGTCCGCGGGGGCTGCGGGGGCCATCGTTGCCTCGCCGTTCTATCTCATCAAGACCCAGCTGCAGTCAAAGTCGAACGTGGAGACGATCGCCGTCGGACACCAACACGAAGTGAAGAACATGAGCTCGGCCCTTGTGCAAATATTCCGGACCCATGGAGTCCGAGGGCTTTGGAGGGGAACTTCGAGTCAAGTTTCTCGGATGATTGTCTCCTCGTCCATTCAGCTCGTCTTCTTTCAAAAGTCCTTAGGTGAGGAGGGAACAATGGGACTTTTATATATAAAATATTAGGCTCAAACAAGATAAATAGTTGATGGGCCGGGACTGCCCGAGGTAAATACACTTTATCTCAGAGTCAACTTATAGATTCCTTATGTCTTCACCATTGTGCGATTTGGCTTACAAGGTGGGTGAATAGAGGTACAATTGTTACAATGGATATATTATGTCGCAATAGATCAGGTAAAATGTAGTCCAAGAACACATTAGTTTCTTTGCTTCTCTTATGTATGGTACATTGTATATACATACCATACCTTATGTATACTTACTTAAATACTTAGCATGTATGGATATATGGTAAGTATAAGAATGAAATTACACAAGTAATATTTGTACTGTACAATACATATTGTATAAGTACAGGTATGTAATATACTCATAGTATGTATGCTTAAATATATGGTACATTAGTGGATTTATCTCTGAAGAACGGAGGATGTATGGAGGGTCTTTAATGTACCAGGTTGTATATGAGAAGAGCGTTTATTTATCCTTTTCCTTCTCCGCCCTCCAGAGTTCGTGAGATCAAAGAAGATTTTCCCAGAGAGACGATGGGAAAATGCATTTATGGCAAGTTTATTTTCAAGTGTCTTTGTCGCAATTGGAATGGCTCCGGTGGATCTCATAGCCACGAGAATTTATAATCAAGGGATTGATTCAGCGGGAAAAGGTAAAAGTTTCTTTAGCCCACTTTCAACCTGCACAACTTTATGATAAAAAACATTTCCCCAACTTCGGGGCTCACTTTCCACCCGGGTGTGAATGGGAGGATCCTCGGAGTGTTTCTCTCCCCTTTCACAGGAAGAACAAGAGGAAACTATAAATGCAAGGATGCATTGTAATGTTTCGGATCAACTTTGAGTCCAAAGTTGAGCCCTTCAATTTGATGCGTAAAAATGTTTTATTTATGCCCTTAGGCCTCGTTTATAGTTCAATCTTTGATTGTGCGAGGAAAATCCATCACGAGGAAGGGCTGTATGGATTCTTCAAGGGATGGACTGCGAATTACTTTCGTCTTGGCCCCCATCTCGTTCTCCTATTTGTTTTCTGGGACCAACTGAGATATTATCAAGAATCTATTCTCCAACCCCGACTCCGAAGAAGCTCTTAATATTAAAGCCAAATAAATCATGATTATCTCAAACTAGTTATCTAAGAGTGAAAGTTCTCCTTATTTCCAATTCTTCCATTGTTTAGGGGCCTTAATCATCCGCCCGCCTCCACACCCTTCATAATGCATTCAGACCCAAATGTCTGTATCTGTTCGGGTGGGTCATATTTCAGCTTCGGATGTTCAGGAGCTGAATGGACTGTCTCCCGCCCTATATGTGCATAAACTTCAATTTATTACTCCGAAAGTTCTCAAGTATCAAATCCGCTCCGGTCTTCTTCCTCCACCTTATGAATATTCATTGTTACTCTCCGAGGTTACTGAATATTTAAATTACTTTCTTACTCCCTCCATAAAAAAGAGCTGGAAGAGGTTTAGTTATTTTTTATCAATTCGGTATTTTTCTAAATTATGGCAATATCAAAGATCAGTTGGTCGTTGGGCAGGCCGAGGATCGGTTTGGTTCCAAGGGCCAACTGTGGCATCGGATTGTATGGGAAATTGGGCCTTAGAAGAACCTCGACGTTTCCCCTTGTGCTCAAGCCGGTTAAAAATGCAGGAACTTTCCGGAAACAATTCTCCACACTTGAGGACCAAGGCGGAATACTAATATTCCAACAAGACCATCCCATAGCGAAGAATCTCATAAGCATCCTTGGGTGGATTGGGGGCTACTTCTTCGGAACAATTGGGCGTAAGCCTTTACAACTATTCAATCCCCTATAGACCATTAGTTCACAAAGGGGTTGGGAAATCTTTAAATCATCACCGTATTGATAAAACACCGCAGTGTTGCTAATCCTTGGGAGGAACGAGCCAATCCCGCCCGAATACTTCAACGATATCCCCCAATGGAGGAAGGACTTTGGAGAATCCAAGTTTAGAGTCATTCTTGGAGCGGTTTATCTTCTAAACGGTAAGATCAATATGTGTTATTATATCCACTTCAAATCTAATTAATTGGCAATTTTAAATTACTTTTCTTACATAAAGTTTCCACAATGCTTTTTCATAGATCACCTTCTACACATAACAAGAACTTATTTACTATGAATCTAACTATTTATGACATTTATGAGTATAATCAAATGTGACTTCTGTATACTAACATATAACTACTTTTAACGTATAATTAATCAGTAATTGCTCATTATAATATCAAGCTTCATTTAACTTTTCTTTAAGTTTTACTTTCCTTTTAGCATTACAGTGTACTATGTAAGATATACTTAGGTAATGTTGGTAGTAAAAAGTTGAATAAAGTTGAGTCAAGCTTTTAGAAATGTAAGATGTTAAATATAAAAGCTGATCATTAATTCAGTATTTTCTATACGACATAGCTTTCCTCCTTGGTCGAACGGCGTTCAGTTGGGTCTCAAGAAGCATTCTCTACCTTCGGTTGTCAAAAGATCACAAGCAGTTGAACGTGGAAACTTACTCTCCTTTCTTCATGTTCTTTGCTTCTCAGAGGACCGTTCCACTCGACTCGGTATTGATCCCTTTGGAATCGAATTGAGCTATTTAACTCTACTTCCCTCTTGCTCTCTAACCAGCTCCTTTGATTACCCTGGCGTGTAAACCTTACTTTGCATTAATCATTAGGTGTCAATTAAATACGCTGGGAAGAGAATGGGGCTCAGGATTGGGGAAGAGAAATTTATATACGTCTTGAACTCGCACAAGGCCACGTTCCCAAACCCAGAGCTATTTAAGAAAACCGTCGCCGCGAGACCAACAATCCCATGAAATCCCTCCCAACAACCCAACAACCAAAAATCCATTAAATGCAAAATATGGCCATGTTTATTCAAAATGTAAGTACAATGTTAAATTAATTTTTAATTAATCATTTATTCTTTTTCTTCTAGGTCAACATATATCGACAAGTAAATGTAAATTGCTCATTGATGAACTAAGACAATGTAAATATTTATAAAAATTTTAATGTCAAATGTATAAGTATGAAATAAGAAAAAATTTATAAGTAGAAATATAAAACTGTAAACATTCACACATGCCTATATACAAAATTATGTATTTATTATGAAAATCACGACTAAATTTATCGATTGAAATAAAACCGATTTAAATATAAAAACATCATAGTTCATAAAATATACCCTTAATGTTAGAGCTCTCATACATAAATAGCACTTTTGATTTTAAAATACAAAGCACTCATGATCTCATGAATAACTAAATAAGCTATCCTTTACTACAAAGATGAAATATATTAGTTGAAGGGATTACTTATCAGAAGCATTCTTAAATAAGTAAAAATGTGAAGGTGTTAAGAAAATGGGACTGTTTGAAGGATATGAGTCGATTGGGCAAAAGTCATTTGAGGTCGCGGTGCAGGGATGGGCGGTGGAGGCGGGGGCGGCATCAATTCCGTTGATGTTGCTTCTCCATGTACGGTCTTAAGTTGTTCGGGAGCTTGAGGAGTTTTAGTAGGATTGAGGAGTCCAAGACTTTGAAGACAAAAGGCGGCTGCGTTCGCCTTGGCCTCTTTCTTATTATTAGTCGCGACACAGGGCTGGTATTCGACATCATTAACGACCACTTTGTACACAAACTGTTTCTTATGAGCTGGTCCGTGCTCGAAACAAAGTTCGAAATATGGTGCACCCCATCGACGCTTGTTGCATAACTCCATTAATGCTGACACCGGATGTTTTCCTTATTTAATATAAGTTTAAATTAATGGAATAATTATAAATAAAACTTTATAACTTGATTTGTTTAAACCTCTTTGATCTAAACAATAAAATAGCATTATCTAATAAACTAATAATACTATACGATATAAAAGATTTCATAATTTCAATTAATGAAAAGTATAGAGATTAATATGAAAAATAAGAGTAAAGTATAGGGTAGAGTTAAAATAAATATATTTACCAGAAAGATCATGTGAGAAGGTGAGAGAAACTGGGACTTTCTTCAAGTCGGCAGCAGCTGCCAAACCCTTTTTATCCATCTTGATATCAAGTGCAAGAGGAGCCGTGGATCCTTCTTTATTTTTCCCTAATCCCTCTCCCGGCCTCCAGCCCATCTTTTGAAGCAAATGCATTCCCATCCCTCCTTTGACCTCTTTCGCCGTTTTCAACTGATCCTTTCGAACCCAAGCTTGAGGACCAGACTGTAAATCTGATTGTGATAAAAACTTTGGTTCTAGCGCTTTCGCTTCAGCCCAAACTTTCATCTGGAAATATAACGATTTCAATTTTGTAAACATTCGATTAATATGTGTATAATTAATGGTAATATTAAAATTGATAAATCTTAAAATGACCTCTTGAGAAGCCGCGTCAAGTTGCTTTTGAGCCTCCGAATTCTCAGGATCTTGCGTGAGTTGTCTCATTGCTTTAAGCCTCATTGAAATAATATTCCCTATATCGACGGAGGGAATTGGTTCCAGACTTATTTCTCCAATATAACTAGGCTTGCTATTATTGCTACTTTGACTGTAACTCATTGGGAGTGCGGGAAGAGGAATATCAGCTGGAATAATTTCTTCGACTGGAATTGGTATTTCACTTACAGGTATACTCCCAGCTTCTCCCAGTGGAACAAGTCTAAAGAATAATAATTTTGTTAATTATGTGTGGATTTAAAACGACCTATTTTATAAGATTTTGACAATATTATAATTTCAAAAAAAATTAAATTTCAACGGAATTGGGCTCATACGCTTTATCAGCATCAGACCCTGCAGTTTTCTCAGCTTCACCATCTTTCTCTACAGGTTTCCATTCCAGTTCTTTATATCGATGTTGAGTTCCACTCGACACAGGGAATTTGACCTTCCTCATTGCATTTTCAATGGCTAGCTCCTGAGGAGTCCTCACAGGCAATGGAATAGCATTCCGAATATTGAGAGTGATTTGAGGCATAGGCCGCTCTTTGATTTGAAATGGATGATGAATGAAGTTGGCAGGGTCAGGGAGTCCTTGGCCTTCGTCATCATCGCTGTCTGATCCTAATTTGTCTCCTTTTGCATCCGCTTTGACCAGTTTTCGACAATAATCCGTGAGTTCATCAACGCTTTTCCCTCCTGCTTTAATTGCCACAATTTGATTCCTTGTGAAGATGTCTGTGGGGAGAACTCCTTGTTTTAGAAGTTTTGAAGCATTTTTTCTGGCTATTTGAAGAAGCTTCTTTTTATCAATCACATCATCTCCAGTGCGACCTGATCTTGATCTCGATCTTGAACGAGATCTGGATCGACTGTATGATCTATTCCTATGAGACGAATGAGATCGTGATCTTCTTTTTCTGGAACTTGAGCTCGAACTGTAAACAAAAATTGAATGTTAAATGTTAATTAATTAAATAAATGGCCAATCAAATAAATTAAATATAGAAATAATAGAATGATAAATTAACATTTAATTTTAGTTAAGTTATATTTGTATATACATATTAATGATAAAGTAATGTTTAAGACTTACGATTTGCCGTGTCTTTTATATCTTTCTTCTGACCTCTCGTCCCGTTTCTCATATTTTCTTTCACTGTAACTCGAAGAAGTGTAATGGGCTTCTCGCCGATATCCATCTTTTTCTTCAATGACTCTGAAATCGCTTGATATTCTTCGCTCGTTGAAATGATCATAAGAATGTCTAGAATGAGAGGAACTTTGTCTAAATTCATCCTCAGGATGTTCACCGTGCCTCTTTTCAATCACATTATTGTATAAAAATTCAGGTGCCCCGAGTGGGAATTCATCTTTTGGTCTGTGACTGTGTTCTTTATGAGGTCGTTCGCCCCGCGATTTACGATGTTCATTTTTTGATTTATAGTGAGGATTATCTTTTGATTCACTGTGACGATCTCTTGCAGTTTCATAATAATCTTCCGGAGGTGCAGTTTTGTAAATTGATTCTTCAATTGTTTCGTTTTTATAAGCTGTTTCGTATAATTTTGCGAGGTGGTTGAAAACGCTCTTTTTCTTTTCCATAACCTCTTCGTATTTGGCAACGAAGTCATCGTCACCGAGGTCTTTGACTTTGGAACCCTTTTTCTTTGACTTTGAGGATTTAGAACTCACAACTTCTTTCTTTTTCTTTTTCTTTATTTTTAACTCTTTAGAGACTTTAGACACTTTCGATGATTTCTCCTTTCTTTTCTTCTTCTTATGTAACTTGTGGGCTTTTGGACCCTCAGCCTTCTTTTCATTTATTGGGTGATTTAGTGACGGATTTTCCTCAACCTCACTTTTATTATCAGAAGTTGCAAAAACGTCGAATCCGAATAAATCCTTCAAAATTTCTGATGAACTTTTTATCTCTTCCGGTTTAACTTTTTTATCAAATCGTGGTGGCGTATCATCTGTTTCGACCTCTCTGGCATTATCCAGATTTGTAATCTTGGAATCATTTTTTGGGTGGATACTTGAAGACGAGCTTTGATCCATACAAGCTAGAAACATAAAGATTACAAAATTAATAATTTTAATGAGAATGAAATATCCTTATTATTGTATTATGTATTTCAAAAAATTAAAGGAGTTGAGAAATTAGATTTACTATTTCATTTAGAAATGCACAAATCAGATTTTTTGCTTACTTATGTTTCAATAATGAATGTCTTGAATATTTAGTAATCAGAATAATTTTTAGAACGGATATTGATCATCAATGCATTTAACTAATTTTATAATATTGATAGTATTTTTTCATTCAACGAAAATGTAATTTTCTCACCTTTTATAAAAAGTTAACTTTTGGAAATTTTTCAGTAGTTTCGGATATAATTACCATTTGTATTAAAATAAACTCAACCAAAGTTATCTTGATAGATTTTTTAAGAAAATAGTTTTTTTCATTTATCTTAATTGGAATTCACTTGGTTGTTAGAATTTTTTTGAAAGACGAGGAGAATGAAAAAGACGAAAAACGAAAGGAAGAAAGAGAAAGCGAAAGTGATAAAATAAATTTTGAGTTTTGGAGCAAATGATTTTATGATTTAGCATCAGACAGGATTCTCAATGCTTTTCCATCGTACCTTTGTTTTTGTTAGGTAATATTATCTGCTCATTTTTAATTTAAAAAGCATAATTAAGAAATTATAATTTTAATTTATTATAAACTAAATAGCTTTAATATCCAAAGCCTTATTTTCACATCTTTCAACAATGAATAATCTAAAATTCTAAAAAGTAAAAAATTAAAAATGCCGATTTTATATAATAGTTAACGAATTCAACATAACTAGGAGGGTAGAAGAGAAAAGTTTTGAAATTGGTATGAATTGATCATTTTGACAATTTTACTCACCATTAAAGTTAAACGACTCTGATACTCGATCGAACTCACTTCCTTTTATCGTCATCCTGGGTCTCGTATACACTTGTAGCTTACTTAACTTGTCACTGCCAATTACCCTATTATGTCACTTAGAGCGAACCCTTTTGTTCCAAACCAAATGGACCCAATTCAAGTATTTCCAATATTAAATATCGCGTTTTAATAAAAAAAATGAATCATCCCCCCACGTTTTCCTTCAGCTCTCATCAAAACGAGGAGATGAGATTGATCGTAGTTGATCCTGGGAATAAGATTC
>JAQGBZ010000531.1:0-34748 GCA_034687125.1 Neelides folsomi
ATATATATATATATATCTGTATACTAAAATACCAATAGGTAATAACCAATTTAATTATTCAAAGGTAATATCAGTAATATGATAAATAATAATAATATTTTAGTATTAATTTTCTTTTTTGTTTCCTATAAAGTTAATTTCTGCAATTTCAATTTACATTATGGTACTGATACAATTTAGAGGCGAAGATACTTAAATGCAGAAAATTATATTATAGAATATTACAAAACTTAACAAATATTTTTACTTTGTTTGTATCTATTTATTCTTGTTTTTGTAATAAATGAGTCTAAATAATATTTTTTTAGTTAAAGCATTTCTTAATCACTTCATTTAAAAACGTTAAATAATCCAACCACGTACAAATCATTTCTTGGGCTTCTCGTATTGAATCTCATCCGAATGTAGTATATGAAACAAAATAAAAGTTGAAGTTGAAGCAACAGGTCTTGGAAACTCCTTTGAAAACCTCACGCGTTTCTCAGCATGAACTTATATTAAGAGGAGTGTGAATTTGAGAACAAGTGAGGCAGGAGGGCGAAGGAGGTCACAAATTCTTCAACTCACCAACAAACCACGTTGCAATCTCACAACTTATATGAGTAATTTTACTCAGCCATCTCATCCACAAACCCCAAGTATGACCAATGTATAAAACCATAAGCATTTAGTACATTTAGTAAATAAGATTTCAACCCGGTGATGACGAAGAGGCGAAGAAGAAGCAAATCAACAATCGACGAGGAACTTGATAATAAATCACTAAATAAATCTTTTTATCAATGAATATTAAACTTGTAAATGCATTGCAAGTTAGAGAAATTTAAAGTAGAATATAACTTCATATTCAAAACTTCACGTTTAAAAAACTTAACTCGTGACTCATTAAAATATTATTCATCAAAATCATAAATTGGCATTGACCCGCTAAAATATTTAAATTTTTTTCCAATATTAAACATTAACAAAAGCAAATGATCTAAAAAATTAATTGTTTTTATTAAAAGGTTTTACAAACACATTGTAGGTAGTATAGTTAACTAACCTAACCTATCACTTTTTATGAATGTCACTAATTTTTATAAGATAGGTTCAGAAGATGTAGGAAATAAAACTCCTGATTGTAATGTTATAATTTATTCACATTTGTAGATGAATTAAATGTGAGTGATGTTCCTTCAAAGGTACATAAGAATGACAAATAAAAGATTCACAGTTATTCTGAGTCTATTCATCCGCATCAATTCAATCCTTCGTTTCCTTTATGATAATGAGAAAGGATGATAATGATAAAACGATAATGAATGGACCTCAGACATGCGGATTATTCAAATGAATGATAAGCATGAATACTAGCAACATTGAGAAGCTTAATTTAATTGTATCAGCTGGATATTACCTCACTTGGATTCAACTACATTTACAACGTAGTAAAATTCATTGGAATTAATTTATTGTTAATTATTATTGATATGATCATAAGTTCATGAGCAAGGACTATGACTAATTTAAATAAACAGGCAAACATTTAACGTTACATTAAGAAGGACGAACTTGAAAGAGTTTAGAAAATTCTGGATCGAGTGACATAATTAACTTACAATTAAGATCAGTCATAGCCTTATACCAATTGGTAGTATTTAATACAATGTTGTTGGATTATAAATCTCCTCATTAAATTCCAACCATCATTGGAATATTGAACATTGGAATACAATTACAAGAATGACATTAATTATGTATGCTCGATTCAAAGTGTGAAAAATTACCTAGAATTACCTATTCGTTTAATAGCGTGCACGGCAATTCATCTCATAAATTTTGATCAATCCAATTAAACATTGAACTGAGCCTATAAAATTAAGGACCATTAACCGTTTTTCTCCTTTGAAGTTTCGTGTCTACTTTTCATGTTCTTATTCAAATTATTCCTCCTTTCTTCAAATACACATTCCAAGAAAATTACACGGCTGTCTTAATTCCCCCGAGCTATTAAAACAACCCTCAGAAGACTCAAAACCCTTGTCACTTTTAAATCCCTAAGATTCTCAGAAGCTCTCAAATCAGTCTAAAATACTCATTCTAGGCTCATTTTAATTTCATGTAAGTAATTGAAAATTCCACGAAATAATGTACGCAGTTCCCTTTGAAACTTTAACCAATTTCATCCAATTTCTTAAATATAAAATGCCTTTTAAAAAACCTTAAATTGAAAACAGAAATTAAAAAGAAATAAAAAACTTAAATTGATATAAAAATCATAGTTAATATCTTATAAAATTGTTAGTATAAAATTGTTCGTTGTAAAACATTAAGAAAGGAGCGTTGAGGATCTCCAACAATGGAAAGGGATTGAAGAATGCAAATCCTTCACGGATCATTTACCTTATAGAACAACCATCTAAAAATACAATGTAAGTTCCATTGGGTCACTCGGATTTAACAGTTACTTTTTTACGTCTTTTCTTTACTCGTACTTGTACTTGCCTTCATGTATTACATCAACTTGTATTACATCTTTACAACAACCTTCACAGTATTTTCTTACCCTTACTACATTTACTTCTTTACTATTGATAACCTTAAGCTACATACGCTAAATACAGTAAAGTAAAGTCTGTAAATGCTGTACAGTAGTATACATGATGAATATATTACAATTTACATAATGACTGTGTAAAATACAATATTTTAGTATAAGTATACAAATAAAATGTTAAATAACAATAAGTGTAAAATGATATTACTATATATATGAATTAAGCCTTACTTGTAGTGTTGTAGCATCCATTGTAAAATACAAATACCTGTACTAATCCCCTGTTGAAGGTTTGAGTTTATGGAAGGGATGAAGTTAATAATTGCGTAATTGTTAGTGAGGGGAGAGGTGAAGACTCCAAAGGTACCCGACTTGTTTCCCACCAGGCAGGATAGAAGAATAGAAGCTTTGGAAACAGGATCAAAGCAGGAGCAGGAAAGAAGAGAACGCGTTGAGAACAGCAAGAGTTGAATTCAACTGTGTGGGTTGTGGAACTTGGGGGAAGTTGAACTTCAGTTCTCAAACCACTCTCGACGAGTCAACAACGTAACGGCCAACCGCTCTCCAATTTGTCCCAATGGATCCCTCTTTGAGCTCCATCCTATCCCGACGGGCCCAGAGGTCAGAGTGCACTGAGGCCGACCTCGCTCCTACACGACCTTCGCCCAATGACATCTTGAGAAACCTCTCAAGGAAAGAAGTACAAGAATACAAGAAATTGTTCAAAAGGTAAAAGAATAATTGATCATTTTCACAACATTCACAACGTTTGAGTTTTGAATATATTTGTACCATACCTAAACATGTTAAATATCCATTTCCTCCATATGATCGCTTTTGAGTTTTTTTTTGAGTTTTGACTACATTTAAATATTGTTCCACATTTGTTCATCATGTTTTAACGGCTATTTATTTTATAATTATTATTTATTATTATTTGGTATTTAATAAGCAAAGGATAAAAATGGTGATTCAATGTGTTTAAATAATGAGTTAGCATATTGTTTTTACTAATTTTACATATTTTATGAGTCATACGACTCATATTGTGTCATTTAATATAATCTGAAATATTTTTCAATGATGTACTTTGCTCATTTGCTCTATTAAATTACTGAGTTTCTTAAAAATAAAATTACTCAGAATATCACGCAAACTATGTTTTATATGGTATAATACACTAAAATATTTATATTTTTATATATAAAGATTAAAAGTAGTTCAGATTTGAGTTTTCGTTTTATATAGTACATAAACTCACGATCACGATTTTACTTTGAAATTATTCACAAATAAACTTTTTTGAAGTTTTGATTTATCATTCATTTTATTCGATGGAATGGAAATTATATGAATTGTTTTTATTAATAATTTATGTCTCTGCATTGGGAAATGATTGACAGATAAATGAGGAAGTCGTGTGGGCATTTGCGATTCCTTCATGTTTCATCCTCCCATTCCTCTCGGTTCAATGAGCCATTTTTATTTTGACAATTACATGACTTTTCCTCCTCTTTATTTATCCTCAATCAAACTCTCGTCCCATCCATTAAATGTCCAACTCTATGTATTTAAACCGTCCAGCTAAGCACGACGAGTTTCATCATCGCATTATAATGAACCACCATTAGAAAATCACTACCATTAGGATTTAAGACCATCATATAGGAAATGGAGAGAAATATTTACAAATACTATTTATATGAAAGTTTCCCAACCATTATAAAATGAGAACATTTGGAAGTCGGGGTATTTACCAACTATTTACTATATTTATTACTATTATTATCAAGTATGGTAAAAGGTGAAGGACTTCCCCTACGGCTCCACGACCCTACAAACTACAAATATTCTCCATGCACTTTCCGTATCTCTTTCCATCACATATGGCATCGGAATGGAAATGCAGAAGAACCCAAAAGCCCAAACAAACTGTATATTTTGAACCTCTGTGTGAAGACGAGACTTTCTCAACGAGTTTCTTAGTTTATCTTTCAAGAGGAAATGGTTTTATTTTCAGATACTCCTTGGTCAGAAAACTCAGTTTACGATAATAAACTTCCTTTAAGTCAACTCCTTTTAAGGTCTTAAACTAAGGAAAAATCATAATACAATAATATTAGATTAAAGTAATACAAGTAGTAAAGTAGTATGAGCAAGTTTAAGTTGTCATTAAGCAAAGATTAAATTTAATTAAATGTTTAAAATTTATTATCTTGGTGTCACCACGTGATGATATTTTTTAAGGAGGACGAAATATATCTTATCTTGATATATTTATCGTATGAGGTCGAGAGTAAATAAATTGTTGGAGCAGTAAGAATGGGAGTGAGAGTGTGAACTTGGTTTTACCACACACGCGAAGATCATTTTACCATTTCTTATACCAAAGAGAAAACTGAGATTGGAAAAACTCCTCAACCGCAACTTTGAAATGAGAGGAGATTCATCTGAATTTATGAATCCTCCACGAGATGTTTTGTATCTTTGAGAGAACCAGAGAGGTGTTGTTTGGTAATCTAATAGGGAGATGTTGACTTTGCTCTCTCAAGGAGTCACTGCAAGATCTTATTTCATTTTCTTATCTCCACACCATCTCGTCCACATATTATTTATTTATTTTTTTCTTATTATTTTTCTACTCTTTTTCTTCTTTACTGTACATGCAATGCAGAGATGACTGATATTTTAAATGAATATTTTATACTTGGGTTTTGGGTATTGTGCTTTACTTTATATGAGTATTTGAAATATATTTAAAAGTGTAGTAGTGTCTTAAAAATTCTTACACGAAGTTATGAGTGTTATGTTTAGCACTGATATGTTGAGCTTTAATTAATATCTGACTCACGTGCGGAGCAAGTGGAGGGTAATGAAGAAAATAAGACTTTTAAATTTAATTTTTAAATGAGCTGATGTGGAAGTATATGATGAGTACTACAGATAGTAAATGCGTATTTATAAAGTCCTTAAATAACGAAGGAATCACGACTTCATTAACATGAAGTTCTGGAAGGAAAAAACCATTTTACATTATCTCTCCGTTGAAGGAAAAGACCATTTTCATCCACATACTTACAACACCATTACTTTTACCTGCCTTTGGTATATAACTTTAATGGAAGCAGTTGAAGATTTGAACTTCTTCAATTCCTTCCATTTACTATGTATTGAGCAGAGAACATTTAGCTAGAATCTTAAAGTTAGATTATTTAAGAGAATACTTATCTTAGGATTATTTTAGAGTATTTGGAGTTAAATGTGTAGAAGTTTCAACCACAAAATGCTTCGCTCACACCTTTTGCCTTTTAGTAAAGATTTAAAAGATATATTGAAAGAATGTTTGAGCTCTCAAACTTCCTTCAACTTTTTGGAGGTTTTGGATATTTAAGGAAGTTGGATGTTTGGTTTTGGTGTATTGGAAAAAGGTGGCCATGTGGTTTAAAGGAGTTGAAAATACGTGTAAAACTATTCAAAGAATAAAAAGTTTGTCAAAGTTGTGTAATGTGTAAATTCTTGGTTTTAGATTCGACCAGGATTCTGATGGCTTTCTGGACCTTGAAGACATGAAGCGAATGATGGAATCAATCGGAGCACCTCAAACTCACCTCAGTCTCAAAAAGATGATCGCCGAAGTGGATGACGATAAAGATGGGAAAATCTGCTTCAATGATGTAAATCCATTTTTATTTCCTTTTTCCTCATCACTTTTTACATAATTTATTTTATTGGTTATTCTATCCAATTTAATATATAATTTTCAAAGCTCTTAGTTTTTCTTTAGTTTAGTTTTTCCTTTTAGTTTTCCTTCATAGATTTGATTAAGCTTTAATAATTATTTTTTCCTAAACTGTTATATTTCAAAAACTATATTTTTGTCGACCATTACCCAATTATTACTTTATTACAAAAGTTCGTTCCATTAAAAGTAATTATAAGTCGTGGTGTATTACATCGTTTGACGTTAATTTTCCCGCATTGCAGTTCAAACCCATTTACAGTGAAAGGGGGAAAATGTGCCTATGAATTTAATAATCTCAATGAAGGTCATAAAAGTTAAAGACAATGGTTCAAAACTGGCGATTAGCACTATGAAGAGAAGTGAGGAAAATGAAGGGGTAGGATATTTGTATGATAACAATGATAAGAGGTGATTAAGAGTAAGTTTGTAATCCAAGAACACTCAAAATGTTTGAAATGAATCATTGTAGAGAGATAATTGTAAGAGCGGATTGTGGAAATGAATCAATTATATATCATTTTCTCTTTAACTCATCCTTTGGGTCAGACCTTTGTTTTTCGGCTTCATCGACCGGAGTTTGGTCATGAATCATGAATGAGAAAATCATAGCATTTATTATACACATAGCATAGAAATTATCCTCGCAGAATACCATACGATTGATATGAATTTATGAATGAATGAACGTGTAATAAGTAGTTGGAAGTAGTTAGAAGCAATTTAGTTTCATTCTCGGTTAGATTCGTTAGATTCAAAGATTCATCAAGTATACTGATAGAGATTATAAACAAGTCAATTGACACGTGAACTTTTTTTCCAGTTCTTGCTCATCTACCACAAGGCGAAAGCTGGTGAATTGGATTCTGACAGCGGACTCTCCGCCCTCGCCAAAATTACTGAGGTCGACATCAATGAAGTTGGAGTTGATGGAGCCAAGAACTTCTTTGAGGCTAAAGTAAGTTAAAATAAACTGCTTAATATTTAATCTTAAATAAAGTATTAGAAACAAGTAAAACAATGCGTATCGCACTCGTATAATAATAGTGCAAAGGAATAAGGAAGTGTTCAGTAAAGAGATGTTGAATGATGTCAGTTAATAAGATATTGTAATGATAGAATCCTTAGAGCCTTCGAGATGTTTTTAATCTACAGATCTTTTTCATTTAATTGACTCTGATTGTTAAGCGAATGAATCGCATCTTCTCATAAAGGAAGGGGTGGAGAGGAAAAGTTAATCCAAATTAGCGGCGCACTGATAGAAATAAATGACAAGTCTACGGTTGAGTGAAGGAATGAGGGCAAATATATTTTCATATTGAGTATCATACGACATACATTTGTACTTGTTCATACATTTCATTCATATCAGTTTTTTCACAGTTCCAATTCAATTCACCATACTTTTGTGTAATAAATATTTAAGGTTTTATATAATACAATTTCACAATTTTCTTATTCTCGTATTGGTTGCATGTAATGTACAACATGTACTTTTGTATAGTAATTACTTTAATTTTGTTCAAATTCGACTTTTATACGCTTTAAATATTCGTAACATGACATTTGAAAACAGATGTAATTGTGTGGTTTCCTACTTTTATTGTAATTAAGAGGATTCTTTGTAAGGAGAAATGTGACAAATTAGGATATGTGTGGATTCATTGTTGACTCTCTTTCAACTAGGCCGAGAAAGTTGTTCGCATATGGAATGTATGAAATGAGTCTCATTAAGGTCATATTTTATATGGGTGCAAACATACAGCCGCTGCGTCATACAAATGAGGACTTTTCATTTCATTTCCGCTTACGGCTCTCAACTCCAAGTTTTATAAATACTCACATGAATAATTGATTCGCGGTTCTTCATTTCTCTCTCCTATCAATTTTGCACTAGTATGAGAAATGTGATTGGTTTAATAAAATGGCAACTTCCGAGTGTTTTTAATCCAATCCATTTATTGATTCGGTTTTTCCTACCTTAAATTTTTACGATGAAAGAAAGAGTTATAAGATGAATTTTATACCTATGACTTTGACCCTATGAGATAAATTAATTTTGATAAAAGTTTGATTTAAATGGGCAATTGAATTACTAAAACCGGTTGTGAACTCTGACTTTAAGGAATTAAAAGATAAAAAGGAAATTAAGGGAATAAATAAAATATAAGGATTGTCCCAAAGAGGGAATTCGATAAGACCCTAAAACTCCTCTGCCTCCTTTTGCCAATTGATGTGTGAATTGAAAGAATGTGGCGGATTCGCGGAGTGATTGGATTTGAGTGAGTAATTTGACAGAAGTTTCTCTCATTCCACTCTCCCTCGCCCCATTTCCCCAAATATGGGAGTTAAATTTCAGTCCTCCCATTCTTTCCCTTCCACTTGCTTATAAAACTTCTCTTGTAAAGTTTTCTTTAATAGAGGGCGGATAATTGATCTCGTAATTGAGTTTTAATTACCTTCAGCTCCCTTCCTCTCCCACCTAAATACGGAACAATGGCCCCATATGTGTTGGGCTTTTATCTCCAATTTCGCCAAGTCTTTGTTGAACCCTTTGTAAGAGTCTTTGTTAAACAATTGTTGGAGGGATGTTGTAGAGGAGAATGATGAGGAGCGATTATGTTCACAGCGTGAGAGAGGGTTTAAAAGTTTAAAATGAGGAACTGAAGATTCAAAAGCACGGATCTCTCAACCTTCAACGATCCTTACTTTCAATTTATAAGATTTTGGTGTTTTATTTTTCTTGTACATACTACATATTAATAGCTCTAAACTTTCTTACATTTAATCTCACATGCTTAATTTCTCTACATCCAAATATTTACAATTGTGTTTGTATAAGTAAAATACCAAATCTTAAAGATCATCTTTAAGATTATTTTCTTCCTATTTGTCGTTTAAAATATAAAAGTAAGGAAATACAGATGTATACATGTGGGTATATTTGCACAAAGGTAATTTAGTTGAGTATTTGTGAAAAATAGGGAAAAGTGATGGAGAAGATAAGTCATACAGAATGAAGCGTATTTAATAGTTATTTAGAATGTGTGAAGGATTTGGCTCTGGTTCAATTTAGGAAAATCTCCTTTATGTTCTCCACACAACTCTAACATTCATCGTTAAGACTCGAATTACTTTTTTATATACAAAATTGAAGTGTGTGCCGATGGGCAGAATGGTTGATTCCACACAACCTGACATGGACATTATTATTAACTATGGATTGAAGTAATAAATAAACTCTCCTTTCTCCCACTTTATGCCGTTTCGACCCAATCGCTTGTAAAAATGTGAGGATAATCACATGTCCGGTCTCGGCTCTAAGTACAATGTGTTTCAGAATTCACAATGCACAATGCCAATTTGTCGGAATGTTCCTAAATGAGGCTTAATTTATTCGCGAGTGAATTTTACATGTTTATTTGCAAAGGTTGATTGAAATCTCGCATAGTGTTTGAAAGATATTTCTCAATTTTCGTTTCGATTTGCTCTACTAACTCCAAGATCCCTTTGTACCATTCCACGAGATTAAATTACATGTATCAATTTGTGTAAAAGGCAAATTTAACCATGGAAAATAAATCCATTATTTATTTAGCGTTTTAATCAACTTTCAAATCTTTTCAATTTTTAACCTTTAGGAAATCAAGTGATTCATAGAATCATGAAACATTTTTTAAGATTTTTAGCGCTCTTTTTATACTTTTACGATTTCTGAGTTTTTCTTTTTAAGCTTCACGAATATGAAATTATTAAAATGAAAGTTGCTTATTTGATATTTGTGCAAGCTTGGATTTTTATGGTTTATATTTATGTATGAGAAATGGTAAGGTCGTAAAAGCTCCACCAAAACATCTTTTTTCGTTCAGAAATTGCACAGAAACTGTTAGTTGAAGACGAGGGACGGTGAGACATTTTTGAGTAAACTGGTTAGGATTTATGGGAAGTGTAAATCAGTTTGAAGTTGTCAATTCCAATTTAATTTTCTTCCTTGAGAGATGTTTGAGAGATGAAAGATCCCATTTGAAAAATACTTTTAAATTGAATTGATCTCCTGCAGACTTGGAATTGGATCAAAAGTACCATAAATAAACGAGTTTTTCTAACTCTAAATATTTATAGAAATGATTAGCTCCTTATAGCTTATTATTACACCCTCACGATTCAAGCCATTAAATGTTCAAATCAATGGAAAAAATACATAAATTGACATTAATAAAATTAGTCTTTCTTTCCAATACAAATATTTTACAAATATATACGAATACTTGGCAAAGATAGAATCAAGATCTGAAATTATTTATAAATGAAATGTTTAAATAATATTATAAATAAAAATTTTAATCAACGATTTTTAACATAATTGCAGATTGAGGAGCTTCGCAGTGTGAATAAATTTGAAGAAGAAGTTAAGCGTGAACAAGAGGAAAAACGGCGATTGGAAGAAGAGAAAAAGGCCAAACGGCAGGAATTCGCCCAGAAACACGCGTTCTTCGAACAAGTGACCATCAACTGATCTGCACCTAATTATCTTTTCATCTTCACCCATCGATATGGAAATGTTGTTCGATCCCAGCCCCAGGGCTTCGGCTTTTTATTTTATATAGACACATTAACATTCATAATGGTATTTTACTTAACCCCTCTCTGCTCCTCTTTTATTTATTATCGATCCTTTTAACCTTCCTTTTTAACCCCCTTTCTTTTCCACACACTCCACTTGGAACGAGTAAAAAATCTCAAACTTTCTTTCTCATAAGAACCAACGCTGTTCTCATTTACTTTTATTTCCATCTTTTAATTTAATTGACGCCGGCCAGAATTAATGCAGTCTGGGAATGTGTGGCGTGTTGGAATATTTGAGATTATATGACTATCATTTTTTCATCTTTTTTTCTACAACTTTCATTATAAACACAGTTTTTTCTGTATCGTGTGAACAAGAACAATCGTTTAAAAAGCCTTACAAAAATGTTTAATAGGTATTTAAGAAACTCGCGGCGAGTCAAGTCGAGTCTTTCTTTCCAGTTTGTTTAAGTTTTAATATTATGATAAAAAATAATTATTAAATTATTAAAATATTGAAAATAATGTGGAGTATTGGAAAGTGTTTTAGATTTAAGGAATGCATTGTATTAATTTTTAATGTGATTAACGTTTAACGATTATTAATAAATGTTTGACAAAAATATGGATTCATTATTATTTCGTGCAATAATATGTGTACAAATTCTTTAAAAAATAAGATTGAATATTTCATATTGAAAGTTAACAAGAATGGTGAATGGAACAAAAGTTTAAATCAATCAAGATTTAAGGAAAGGGGTTAGTTGAGAAAATGAAAGTCCTTCTTGTTAAAAACTGCACCATTTGCCTCTAAAATCATACCAACGGCTATTGAGCGGTAAAAGAAGTAAAATAGTCTTTTTATTACATTGACAAAGAAGAAGAGCGAAAGCGAAATCTCTGAAAGCTGACAATTTAAACTTTGACCTTTGACAGTGAAATAATGAAGGTAAGCAATTGAAATTTATCAGAAAATATAAAATAGGAGAATAAATTCTTATCAACTATTTTGTTGTTTAAAATATTTCGGAACAATGTCAAGCCTTTCAACCATCCATATTATTCTTTTTCTTTTTCCATTCATTGATTTTTGTTGGATATATTTATATTTTTTACATTCAGTACCTTTTATTCCAATGAATACACGAGTATAATGAATGTTATTAAATTATTTTTATCGATGTCAGGACTTGGGCGATGTCAAAAGAACCATTAGAGATAAAGGGAATAAGCCTCGTGCCAAAAAGAAGAAAAATGATTACGAGAGCAATGAAGAATCGGATTCTTCAGGCGAGGAAGGAGGATTCTTCAAGCCAGATCAAGACGAGTCGGACGATTTAGATTCATCGATGATTGATGACTTGGAAGGCTTCGGCGAGTCTCAGCCCATTTTGCCATCGCAAGAGGAGGAAAAAATTACAGTGAGATTTCAGTTATTCAAAAGTTTATTTCCTTTATTTGTAAAATGACTATTATTGACTCCATTGTGATTTGTTTAAGTTCATTTTATCGTGTTTAATAATAGGTATTTGAATAGAAATCAACATTCAATTCAATTTTTGTTTAGGAAAATGACGATGAAGCGGAGAAACGGGAGAGGCTTCGGAGACGCTCGTCAAACTTACGAAGAAAGAGTTCAGGGATGTCGAACCGAGACTTAAACTCTTCCATCCCAGCTCCGCATCTTGATGGAGATTCACTTAAAAAGATTTACAGCTCATGCACTGAACTATTTCAAAATAAGGTTAGTTTTTATAAACATTAATCCGAACTATTTTTTTATTTTATTTATTAATGCAAAATTAAATAGCTATTACTTCAGAATTAAATTTATCATTATTTTTTAGCAAATCAACACTACAAATGCTTTCAATTTGAAGTTAATTGACGTTTTAGACCAAGTCATCAAAAAAGGAGATTTTACTGATATGAACGTAAGCTTTATTTTTTACAAGTACAAGTAGTTAGGTTAAGCTTAAATATTGAAATTATAATTTTATATGCAGTCTGCTGGTCGTCTTCTTGAAATCAATTTAAAAATATTTTCCTGCCGTGTAATGAACACGAACAATGAAGTTCTCCGTTTGGCCTCTTACATCGCGTCTAATGGGAAGCATAAAGATGGGCAAGCCAATGAATCACAGAATACGAATGGGAACGATGAATTGAATGGTGATGGCGAAGCAGAAATTTTAACTCAAATAAAAGAGAAAAAAAAGAGAACTAAAAAGGTAAAGAAATCAACTTTTTAACAATTCGGTTTTTACCAATTTAAAGCAATTTGGATTGCTTATTCTAATCAAAATCCTGAAATCGTTTCCATTTAATTGCATGGATTTGCGGATTTTTTAGTTTTGCTTAACTGAATTATGAAATGAAGAATATTTAAATATTATTATATAAATTAGTCTTTAATCATTTGTTTTTATTCCAATATTAAAGATTCACAAATCTGAATTTAAATCCAACATTGAGACGAATTTGAACAAAATTACCATGAATATGAACATGGTTGGAATGTCATGTAATGTTGGACGAAGGCTGGATCTCAAAAAAGATTTCACGGGTCTTCTTAAAAATTGCCGGAATTTTAATTACATTGAGTAAATCATAATAAGCAATTAAAACCAATGTAAAGAATACGCGACTTGGGGATGTGACTAAACTCACTATACTAATTACTAATTAATTTCATTGTTAATAGTTATTTTGAAAATTACGACAACCAGAATACAGTCCATGCAAGCGAACGTTCATTTACAGAAGATGATATTGAAGCTCCATTTGTATTGCCGAACAATATTATTAATCGTAAGTATTTTAAGAAATAAATAATTATGTATACCTAAATTAGTATAAGTCTAAAGTTGACCTCTTATTTATTTATTTTACAACTTTTTGACCATTAACATTAACCATATGCTCTTTTAAATTATAAATATAAATAAATATAACAATCTTTTAATCTTTTTTTGTTTTGTTAGACGAGGATTTGTCCCACATTCCATTTTTGCCTTTCAACAGGGCATCTTTTGATCCTGAGACTGACAATGTTTGGGTAAGAATTCACGATAACGTATAGTTAAGATAAATTATTAATATTAACCATAATTGGCTTTCTTTGTCACATGAAAGCGACACGAATATTAGACATTACACTAAATTGATTATTAAATTATAGTTGAACTTATTGTATTTTTTGATTCAGGGATATCCATTATCTGATGCTGACAGGAGTGAATTGAACCTTACTAATATCCAAGAGTCAATTATTCCAATACCAGACCCAAGCTGCGTTTATAATCCTGAATTTATGGATGCTGAAGGAACTCGACTTGGTAAGATATATTTTAAATATGATTACATACCAATGTATGGCATATTCAATTTTTCAATTAACATTTCATTAATTTTCTATTTCTTATAACCAAACTTTGATTAGATTGTGATGACATGGGAGGATTCGATGAAATGGAAATAGAAGGAGAACGTGAAATTGACCCGCCGGGTGACCCCGACATGCTTGACATAACCAAGGTCACTTCTCTGGACCAAATCGAAGAATATTTTTACCGACTCTCCAACAAGGAACAAAACGTGTTTGGACGTGGAGGTTGGAAAGGGCCGAATTTCACTAGACGCCTCGCACCTTCCACGGTGTTGAAGAAGAAAAAGAAAAAGGAGGACGAACCAAATTTAATTGACTTTTCAAGTATTGTCTGGAAACAGTATTGTTTTAAAGCTGCCAATGAGCCAGTACATTTCGATGAAGAGACAATGGGGATGTGGCAATATAGACCAAAAGGGAACAAATTTAAGGTATTTTTTACATTAACAAATAGGAATTTTTTGATTATTTAGTTTTATTTAAATGGATGTTTACAATTGTGAATAATTTTAATGGTTTTCTGTTTAGGATACAGTTTTGGAAGATGAAGACGAAATCGAGGAAGAATATCTCGCCCCATTTAGATTTCTCCAAGATGGAAATCTGAACAAAAAGGAATATGTGGATCCTCTTTTCCGGTTAGTTTTAAAATAAAATAATTTATTTTTGATGATGTTTATTGTTTTAAATTAGTTTTATATTTTTTAATGGTATATTTCTATTTATTCTGTTTGATTTATTTAGTTTCACTTTTGACCCCGAAATGGATCTTTTCGATGTCCTCAAAGCCAAACATGGGAAACTCAAAAAAGTTGAGCCTTCTGCGGACGGGGAAAGACATATTGTGGTTGAAGATGAAAATCAGCCACAGCAATCAGAGGAAGATGGTTTTTATCCATTGGAAGGATTTGATATTGAATCTATCAGAGTGGACGATGAAGATTACTGCGGGGTAATGATAATTAATAATTATTGATCAAACTGGAGTAAGTTAATAAGCTGAATTACTTATTTTAGCAATGATTTAACATCTAATGATTAATTGATTAATTTGGTTTTAATTTAAATAGTCGAATGGAGAACTTCGAGATTCACAGGGTCTTTCTCTTCCACAAGCAACACCAGCCTTCCCCACCTTCACTGATGATATGCAATTTGGCACAGGGGTAAATTAAAATTTGGAGAAAAAATGAGATAAAAACATAACCTTTAATTAAATGAGAATTATTCTGTGGTTTGAAATGATGAATTTAATCTTGAAATTTCTAGACCACCGATTTTGATACTGTGAAACATGACAAGAAACCGAAGATTGTCGACATGCACAAACTCAAAGTCATAATTTTCAATTATCTAAAAGAAGTTTTACATCTTATTGAGGTAAAACTCATATTTTTGTAAAATAATATTATATCTGTATTTCTTTTTGTAATATTTAATTATATTCCTTATTTGAACTTGTAGGAAACTGGGAAAGCAAATAGCGAAGAGGATACGCGGATTCCTCTCAATGTTCTCCTCTTTTGGATCCTGAACAACCGGACAGGGAAAGTTGAAAAGAACGTTACAATTCATATAGCTATCACAGCTATTATGTATCTCCTCGCAGAAAAAGGCCTTTTCCTCCAAGTTCTAAACGGGGAAGACACGTTGATTGCCAGAGGGACTAAATGGGTACATTATGATCACATTCCATTTGCTGGGGATATAAGGGAAGATTTTTAAGCCACTCTAAGTTTTTTTTACCAATTCCTTCTATAATAATATTCTATGGAAGGGATGTTGTTATTATATTATTACTATTACATATTATGTATTTGTAAGTATATTCTTCATCCTTTTAAGGGGTAGTGATTTTATTTCATGATTCTAAATAAATAAAAATTCTCAATTTGTTAAAATAATTAAAAATTTTATTCTTTGATAAAAAATGAATAATTGTACTTAAACTACCTATATAACTTGCTAACTTTTTTATTTTAAGTAATCAAACAGCTTCTTTAAATTATTAATGCAATCTGATCGTTGTAAACAATCTAGGCTAACATTAAGTACACGAGTAAAATGTACTATTACCTTCATGAAGTAAAATTATAGAAATCGTATTATAAATAAATACTCAAATCTAGAATAATTACAATGATTTTGTATAATTAAAAGTGTAATTGTAAGTTATTTTAGTAAATCTGTAAAGAATTTTTAAATTTGGATTAAAACCTCAATTAACTCAACCCTTTGGATTTCACTTTTTAACTTTTATTAACCACAGAAGATCTATTTCTATTGTTTAAATTATTTTGAGTGGGACTGTTACTTCTGACCACGCTCGTTGAACTTTTGACATTCAAGGACATTGAGCTTGGACGGTTGAATTATTCGATTATAATCTCCGCACACTTTCTTCTTATCCCGGAAATCCACACAGAGGAACATACAATAAAGAGGAAAGAAAAGCCAGAAAGTCCCAACAGCAATCCAACAACATCGATTGCACACAGGTTTAATTGCAACTGGGCCGCGATGACCGCAGTTTAGGCAAGTGGCTACCCGGGCTGTTTGCTGAGCCCGAATTTGCTCATGTTGGATATGTTCCCTCTTTTTAACTTGATTCTCTTTCCATCCAATGGGCATTGTGGATCCGCGACTAGAAATACTTTGCTTGCCTAATTTAAAACATATTTTTAATTAACATATTAAAATCATAGTTAGTCAATAAATAAACCGTGCTAAATATTGTAGTTATATTGTTTAAAATCTCTAACTAACAATTAATCGTATTAAATCTAAACTTACTATTTGGGAGCGAATGCTGGGATTGACTGCCGCTATTGTTAAATGAGGAGTGATGGTGATGATGGTGAGATTGAACACGGCCAAGATTTGTCGTTGATTGACCCCGATTTCTAACATTTCCTTGAGAGATTCTTTGTTGGTTAATTCTTGAGGGGCTGCTGGGAAGTTGGAGTTGTTGGCTGCTCTTCTGAACTCCTATATTCAATTGGGACTGGCGATGAATTTGCCCTGCTTGTGGCGTTGTTTGAACAGGATTGACCTGGCTGGGTCTTTTGATTTGAGCATTTGGATTATTCGTATTTGAATTCATAGTAAAGAGGTAAAAAGTTGGAACACACAGCTTTCATTGATTCCATTCGTTTCCTTTATGAAGCCAAAAACCAATGTTTTATTTTGAATCATTTAGTTTTGAATCATCAATCCATTAATATTTATAAAGTGTCATTGGGAAGCAATTCAATTAATTTTAACTCATTTTTTGAGGAGATTTATTGTAATTAACTATTACTATGATCACATATTCCATATAGAGAGAATGTTTTTATAGGTACATAAATGCATCAGCGCATGTTGTGGTTCATAGCCTTCATGGGGCGGGGGTGTGGAACTTTGTATGGAGGTTATAGTGGTTTAAATTTGACAGTTTATCCAATAGTGTTTTTAATGTAATAATAATATGCCAAATAACTTTTTTAGAATCGTATTCGTATTAAATAAATGTATACAAATATTCTGTGTGCTTTTTATCAATAATCACTAATCACATAAAAAATAAATGACAATGCTAAACAGCTATTAAACACATTCAAGGGGTATTTAAGCTCGATCCTTGAAAATATGCCCTTGGAAAAACCAAAAATGCTTTAATTTTCAACTTATTTCTGTTCTGATTTATTATAAACATAAATCAGTAATAATCTAATAATCAATCAAAGTCTTGAAAAGATTATTTGATTAAATTTTACAAAATAAGCTTGTTGAGATTATCGCAAGGTTGTGATTACTTTTAAAGTCAATGCTGTATTACAATACCTGCATATTTAAAAAAGTATTATCAAAGCCTTTTTTTATTCATTTGGCACTTCTTGTATGAAGAAGCGTTAAAAATGAAGCTCTTCATTTTAACCCTCTTTGTGGTAATTTATTCAGTTTCAGCTAAAGAAATCGGAGTTAAAAATGAGCTAAAACACTTTAACGGGTAATTTTTAATTCACTTCCAAACTGGATCCAAATTTTGAAAAAGATTTTTTTAAAGACATGGATTTGTAATAAAAAGGTACAAGGTGTTGAGAGCGAGCCCAATCACACAATCACATTTAGACATTTTGGAAAATCTCGAGAGTCAGAATGTTTATGATTTCTGGTCAGATCTCATTTTGGGTCAACCAGCAGATATCATGGCGAGCCCTGAGCAACACAAAGCTCTTCAACAAATTTTACTTGATAACAAAATCACATTCAGAGTTATGATTGAAGACGTTGAAAAGTATGAGAATTAAATATTTATTTCCTAATTGTTCGTATTAAAGATAAAGATAATTAAACCTTTGGTCTTTAAAGACTTGTAGAAGGAGAAAGAGAAAGCATGAAAAGATTCAACCACGGAAGGATGAATTGGGATACTTACCAAAGAATGGACACAGTAAACCCTTACTTTAATTTAAAATATTTGAGAATGGGTCAGTGTGGTTAATTAGTATTTTATGTAATACTTGCAAATAGATCTACGACTGGCTCATTGATATTGCAACTGCCAATCCTGGATTATGTACTCTTTATTCAGTTGGTCAAAGCTTCGAACAACGAGATTTAAGAGTTTTGCGAATTACCAATCACACGAGCACAACTCCTAAAAAAGCTTTTTGGATTGATGGAAGTGAGTTCCCAATTTTTATAAAAAATATTAATTCTTATATAAACTTTTGATTAATTGGGTTTTTAGTATCGTTTTAATGGTTAATTGTTATTAAAAAATTTAATTAAAGCTATCCATGCAAGAGAATGGGTCGCCACTTCCACCGTAACTTACATCATCAACGAGATCCTTACAAACCAACAAGCTTATGCAGATATTCTTGAACATGTTGAATTCTTCATTATGCCAATTGTAATTTTAGTCTATAATTAACTTTATGTCATATTCACTTAATTTAATATAGTTTGATTACACCCAATTTGTTTTTAAAATAAGGTCAATCCAGACGGCTATGAATTTTCTCACACTAATAATCGAATGTGGAGGAAGACGCGAACTAATTGGGTCGGGTCATGTTATGGAGTCGACTGCAACCGTAACTTTGGTTTTGGATGGGGCGGCGCTGGGTCGAGCAATGACCCTTGTGATGAAACTTACCGAGGACCAGCTGCATGGACTGAACCGGAAGCTCGGGCTGTCCAGAACTTCATCAATACATTCAGAGATATGGAAAATACAAATTGGGTTTCTTTTGCAACCGTTCACAGCTATAGTCAGGTATTTGCATTTCAACTTTTGCAATTTGTATTTTGATCCATTGGATGTTTGCCTACCTATGCCTATATAGAATTTATAATAATGTATGTTTTATGATTAAATCTTTTCATAGCTTTGGATGACTCCTTGGGGTTACACATTTGATCTTCCAGAAGATTATGAAGAATTGGTATAAAATCACAGTTTTTACAAAAACTAACTAATTTAGTATATAACTTTTACAAAATTGAAAATTTTTAAATTTTGTTTAGATGGTGGTTGCAGATGCATCAGTAGCTGCTTTAACCGCCGTTCATGGAACTCGTTACCAAACTGGGTCTTCGGCCAATATCCTTTGTAATTAAATCTCATTAGTTAATAAATCAAATAATATAATTGTGAACAATCCATACAGAGAACAAATGGAAATCTGGAATTTAAATTAGCACTTTTTAAATATCTGTATATTTGTCAATAGATCGATCTTCTGGATCTAGCAGAGATTGGGCTAAAGGAGAAGGAGGGTAATGTGACAGAATTAATCAATAATAATAATAATCTACTTTTAAATAAAAATTTATATTTCAATTTAATGCAGCAATTGGAAAATAATGAATGCCTTTTAATTATTTGTAGGTTCAAGTACGTTTACACTCTTGAGTTGAGGGATACAGGAGATTATGGATTCATTCTCCCACCAGAACAAATCATTCCAACTGCGGAGGAAACTTGGGCTGGGCTTCAAGTTTTGGCCAGGCACACGATGACAGCTTAACTTATTGTTAAATGTGTTGTAAATAAGTTCAGAATAAAATAAATATGTTTTGATGTTAAAATTGTACATACATAATATATTTTATTATCCATTCAACGTGATATTTATAAAAAGAGCACACATAAGTTAAATTATTTCGTATCAAATGCAACGCTAATTGTAACTTTATTTATTCCTTTAATTTTTTGTTTAAATTTTAAACATTTTAAATTAACTAGTTCAAAATTTTAATTTATTTACATTAATTGGCATTCAGATTGGTTTTATATTAAAAATGGTCATTAAAGTTAAGAATTCGCCCACTGTAGAATCCATTGTTCTTCATTTAGACATCCGAGATGCACAAAGTGAATTAAATTTTAATGACAAGGATAGCGATTCTTCAGACGACGAGGAAAATGATGGGGAAGATGAGAGTGATGACGGGGAAGAAGAAAGCGACGACGAGGAAGAAAGTTACGATGGCGAGGAGGAAAGTGACGATGGGGAGAAAAAAGGGATGCGAGGAAAGGAAAGCGAAGAGGATAAAAATTCAAATACCGGCGATGACGCTGACGATGAAAGTGAAGACAATGATGATCCAACTCCAATTCCCGCACCGGTTCCAATGGGAAGTGATTCAAAAGGCAAAGAAAAAAAGAAACCAAAAAAGAAAGTCAAAAGCAAACCAAAGAGCAAGCCAAAGAGCAAACCAAAAAGCAACCCAAGTACCAAACCGAAAAGTAAACCCAAGAAAAGAGCAAAAGGTGAGAAATCATTAAAAGAAGAAATTGTCGAATATCTCAATGAGGAAGCGAAGGATGAAGAAAAGGAAAAAACATGTGGGAGCAAATTACAGAGAGCTTTGGAAATCAACGACAAATGCGAATACCCAGGCGAAGATGAAGGCGAAGAAGAATTCGAGGAAATGTGCGGTGAAGATGCAAAACCTCCAGACCCACTCGTTTTCTTATATGCACATAACAAGCAATGTGTCAAAACAATTCTCGTTTATAATGTCGAGGTTAAGATTTAAATTAAATTAATTATGATAAAATAATTTATTTAATTATGTAGACTCAAGCTATATGTGAATTAACAACAACGCCGTTTCACCCTTGCGATGGTTCCAGCCTCGTTTTCCTCGATGACAAAGTTTACGTTCTTGGAGGATTTACTTATAAAAATGGTTGTTGCAAATATATTACGAACCATGTTTGGAGCTACGACTTAAGGGCCAATTACAACTTGTGCATCCAACACGAAATCGAAAGATGTACAAAAGAGAGGGAAAAGGAAGAAAAATGGAATAGGAAAAACAAATGCTGTTGTCCTCGTCATCCTTGGGATATGACACAAAATTTTAAAAGGTATCAGAAGACCAACAAGGGTCAAACACAATGCGGCTGTCCAAAATTTCAACAATTTTATGACCAATCTGGCCAAGGATGTTCGGGGCCTCGTCCTGTCTATGTGGAAAACGACAGTCAGAGATGTACAGATTTAAGAAAAGAGGAGAAGAAGAAAAGCGAAGAGAAGAAGAAATGTAAAGAGAAGACGAAAAGCAAATGCAAGGAAAAGAAAAAGACTTGTGAAGAAAAAAGAAAGGAAAAAGAATGCGAAGGAAAAAGGAAGGAAAAAGAATGTGAAGAGGAACATAAGAAAAATGGGAGAAGCAAATCTGGTAAAATATTTTATTAATTTACTTTACTTTTGCTATTTTAATTTTAAAGTATTGGTATTGGTATAATTAATAAATGAATAAATAAACTTAAAACTATTAGTTTAGGGGAGAAAGAAAAGAAAGAGAAAAAGGGAGAAAAGACTCGATTGCAAGGAGGCGGAAGTCGTAACAATATGTGCTATTTGATGTGTCCACCGGAGAAGAATCAGGATGAAGAAGATCAAAAAGCAGCTTTCAGAAAGCATAAGAAAATTCCTCAGCCTCCTCCGAATGAAACTGCACAAGGAGGGAGAATTGAAGAATGCCCGGGGAAAATAGGAAACAATTGGAACCAAGAACCAAGAATGCTTTCACCAAGGTTTAAAAGATGAAATCTCAATACATTCAATTAAATGATCATTTGATTTGACAGGTTTAATTTTGGTGCTACAAGACTCGGAGATTCCATTTACGTTGTAATCATATATAAATTATTTCTTTATTACCCACTGTCTATTGTACATACAAAATAATAAATACAAAAGATTATTTAAATAAATAAAATTTATTTTTAATATTTTTGATGCCTCTTTATGTACAATAGTTTGGAGGCGTTTCAGAACAAAGTGAGTATTTGACGGTTCTAAATGAAAGATTCACTCCTGGAAATGGATGGAGTCCAATAGGTTAACTAAACTATTATTTCAATCGAACTAAAGCTTTCTATTTAAGATATATGATAAATTAATAATATTGACAACTCATAAAAATGTAATTGGCTTTATTAAAGCTAGATTACCAATGATGAGGAAAGAATTTGGTATCACGGGATTTAAGGGAAAGATTTATTTAATGGGAGGTCACGGTGGTCCAAGTATTGAGACATTAACGAGAGCAGATGAATATGATCCGCTTACCAATTGCTATACAAAATTGCCGAACATGGTCAAGGGAAGATATGGCGTTATGTTGGCTGGACTTGGGGATCTCGTTTATGCCATTGGCGGCACGGAATTTTATACCCAAAAGTAAGAAAATCAATTTAAAAATTGTTAAGCATAACGTCATACCTTATAATTATTTAAATATTTATATTTATTTTTGTTAAAGGCCTATTAAAGATGTCGAGTCTTTTAGTCCTCAATATAATGAATGGAACGTCTGTGCTAATCTCAAAGTTGAAAGAACTCACGGAGGTTAATTAAACAGATTGAACATTTATTTACTTTTAAATAAATAGGTCACAACTTAAATATAAAATTATTTTTACAATTTTATACTAGTCGGTGATTTTGCTAAATAATATCAACAAGATTAATTTCTTTACTTTAGTTGTCGTTCCACTGAATGGTCTTCTTTATGCAATTGGAGGAAATGAGGTAAAATGTTTCACTCATTTTACTACTCTTGAAAATCTGACAACTTTTTAAATCCTTTTGACTTCCTCAGGGTCAGTCGACAATCGAAGTGTATGATCCTTACAATGGTGAGTGGACAATGGGAAACCCAGGCCTTCCTTTTGATGGTGGTGAATTTTACACGGCAGCACCTAATTACCAACAATAGACTTTCATTCCAAATTAAGGAATAAAAACACTTTTTAATTTTAAAAAAATTACCCCACAAAAAATTTACAAAAATTATTGTATTTGTTTACTTTTATATAAAATATTATTGTGAAATTTAATGTAAATAAATCTTATGAAAAAATTTATGCTTTGAGTTCAATAACATTGGGCTTTGTACATTTTTATTATTATTTTATAGTTATAAGAAGAAATTATAGAATACAAATTAAAAGTTCACTATTTGTTTGTAGATGTAATATATGGTTTATGATAATTTCTAATTACTAAACGAGCAAATACGGTGTTGGTATACAGTCGGAACCAAAAAGGGTCGTGCATCAATTCAATTAAAAATAATTTTATGAAAACAAAATCTTTTTTCATAAATCTTTTAATATTATATAAAGGTCCCCTGGATTCAACAAATTTAATAAAGTTTCTTCAGTTTATCAATTTTATCTTTTGTTAATTAAAGTTAAACCAAACTAGTTGATTGTAAATCGTTCCAAAAAGAGTATTGCACATTTCAGAAATTGATTGTGAAATTGATTTTCTGCATTGAGTTTTCCCTCTAGCCATCTTTAATCCATGATCAAATTAGTGATGTTTAGCTCAATATATATTTTTTAGTATTTAATAGTGAACATTTATAATAATTGATGAGTTAAGAAAGTAAATGTAATTAGTTAATTACCGTTAATTAATAATATCGGAGGAGAAAGATGAATGCACGACTTTTTTTGGGACAATTTTGCTCCATATAATCTCTTTTTCACATGAAAATTTTAAATTATTTTTCTATAACTGATATAATTTTTCCTAATAAAATCTAAAGAATCATTGCCTTTGTTATAATGATCAATTCCCGCTAATGCTCATTTATATTATGGCCTCCAATATTTATTCAGACTTTAAAATGTTGATGCACGACCCTTTTTGGTTCCGACTGTACTATTTGGTATATGGATTTTTATCTCTCTATATGCTCTCTAACTTTAGTTTAACAAGTTACTTTTACAATTATTTTTGTACATTCGTAATGTGTTTGACAAATGAAGTCATTTACTTGCGATTAAATAAGAACTAACTACATAAAAATCTCGAAAACGTAAAGCTTATGAGTGCTTTTTAAAGATTTGAACATTTTAGAGATAGATGCGAAATATTATAATTTTAATATCGTAATTAAAATATAAACTGTTAAAATCCAAAGGGGACCTTAATGTCGAGTAGAACGTGTCGGGTAGAACGTGTCGGGTGAGTAAGAAATTTAAGCGTGTATTTTCCCTAGTCGGGCAAAGGGGACCTTTTTTGAGTAAGAAATCCCATGTTATTTTCCCTAGTCGGGTAGACTGTATCGGGCAAAGGAAGCGTCGGGTGAGCTATGTCGCATGGAAGAAGTGTCGGCTGGGCGAGTAAAAGAAACCTCATATAGGGATTTCAGTGCATTGTGTCAGGTGTCGGCCAAAGGGGCGATCGGATTGACGGGCAATTGAAGTGTCGGGTGTCGGCTAAAAGGTACTCACAAATGATAACAGAGATCGTTGAAGGAGGAATTGAATGTAGACAAACCTGATTGTGATATTTATGATAAATATTTAGTTGTGTGAAATCAAATTGAAATTTTATTTTAAACACAAAAGGTTTGCGCAATCCCTGGTTTAAGATTGAACAAGAAGTGGGCGTAAACATTAATGTGTTTGTGTAGTAAATGATTTTGAAAAAAACAGCATGTTTTTATTTATGTTATGTAGTATTTATTTTTTTGATAATATTATCTAAATCGAATAATTTTTTCTAAAAAATAAAAAAAGAATCCAATTATCCAATAGTTGGAACAATAAATATTGACATAATATTGAAATTAAGCTTTTGAGGAGTAAAACGTTTTTCATCTTTGAACTTCTCATTAATTGGTTTTTGCAGTTGGTTAAAATTTCAAAGATTTAAAATTCCCTCTGAAAGCTTTTTTTTGCAAATTCTTCTCCAAAAATTGATAAAGTCCATTTTCAAAAAATTGTTCAAATAAATCCGAAATATATTTTGATTGGAAATTTGAAACACACAAAGCATTATCGACATAACTATACAATGGATTATTTTTTAAATTAATGAAAGTAGAGAAGAATATTCTTTATCTTTAACAATTAAAAGTCCAATTTCAGACATTTTTAATAAGTCATCCAATTTTTTGCAATTGAAATATTACAAGATTATTAATTAACAATTATAATTAAAAGCTTTTTAAATTGATCAAACAAATAAAGTGATCAATTTTGAATTTAATAATTCACTTAAGAATTCTTACGTAATCAAGATAACTTTATTGTTTAATAATTTAATTTTTGAGAAATTGGAGCGTTTTTTACAATTCATTTGCAATTTGCAAACTACTCGTGAGAAGAATTTTCCCAATTTCGAATGATTTGCAGGAAGACTCCCGGTTTCTTATAACAGCATAGCAGAATGGTCGTGATGGATCAAAAATGTGTTCATCGAAGCAATCGTTCATTTTTTCAACTCCGTCGAAAAACACTCTGTAGCATTTCCCATTCTTGTCAATTACAGCTCGAAGAACGTGAGGTTGATCATGAGTGAAATTGGAGGAAATGTCTAAACCAGCATTTGATGAATATTTAGGTGAATGTTTTCCGTTAAAAAAGTAAATTCGACTATTTATGTGAAAACCAAAATCTAAAAGGTAACTGGTTCGAAGAATATCTCCCACTGGAAATTTTGTGTAGCAGTCAAATAAAAATAAATTTCTACTATACGAACAACTTTGTTTTGAATTAAATGAATATTGAAGAATTAACTCTTTGTTGTTAAAGTAATATCTTGGGAATTCTGTATAAATGGATTGTCCTTCTCCATCGTTGCTCAAATTAATTCCAGATTTGAATGAAGAGGATTTCTTGAATTTAAACTCCGTTGAATTATTTGTAGTTGGTTTCCAACGCTGGACAAAACTTTTCTCCTCAATGTCATCAAAGGAATCGTAAAAGGCAACTTCATTCTTCAAGGTTGAAATCTTTGGCAGAATTTTATATATAGTTGACTTTATTTCTAAGTTTGATTTTTGAAGATTCTGGATTGCTTTTTGAATTAATGGCAAAGATTCATGAATTATTTGATTTTTTGATTTTTCCATAGTTTCAATTTTTTTCATTAATTCTGAAAACTTTATTTCTACAATTGAATTTTGTTCTTTCGCAATTTTATTCAAATCTTCGAAAATTGATTCGCTCATTTCCATGTTTCCTTTGTTTATGGCAATTGTTTGTTTTATTAAAATTTCCGAGTTCTGCTCAATTTTCTTTGGGAATTCATTTGTGTTTAGTTTTATAACTTTTATAGATTCTTCCATCCTTTCAAATCTCAATTCCTGATATCAAATTAGTGTTTTTTATGATATTAATTTAAATTCAAATTAATTTAAAGTTAAAAGGATGTCAATTATGTGATTAATTATCATACCAATTTTAAACCCATATGATCGATTTTTTTGTCCTAAATATTTTTTAAAAATGATAATTATTGATAAAAACTTTTTAATTTTGATATTTGTTAATTGAATTTAATTACCAATTTAGCAATCAATTCAGCCAGAACATCAAAATCCCCAGTTGCCTTCAAATGAATTAAAATGTTTTTTTTTTAATTTTCCTTCAAAAGAATTAATGTTGATTGAAATTTTTTATTTAAATTAATGTTAATAAATGATTTATTAACTCACCTGGCTTTGTTTAATAAAAGAAGAAAGATGAAACACGCAAGAAATCAAAAATGATTTCTTCATCAAATTCATTTCTAAGTTTAAATTGAAAATTGAAGAAAAAATTCACACGGGATTGAGAATATATTATATACTCAAACAATGTTCTTTAAAAGTATTTTTATTCGCTTTTCTGTTAAATCATGTATATCAACTTTATTGAATGCAAAAATCAATTAAAATAATCCGTGAATATTATCATTATCCAATTTCAATTCCCTCATTGCCCTTCATTTGAACTCGACATCCAATAAACCCAAATTTAATCTTTATTCCTCCTTGATAACAAATTCCTAGAAATTCATCTTAATCAGTTTTATACATTGGTCATAGAGTCATAAATCATAATTCATAATGTATCACTAGATAATTAATTTTAATTCTTTCATTCATTAAGGAAGGGGCTAATGAAAGATCGAGCTTTGAGTCTCAGTGTTAAAGTTGAAGGTTTTTGATACACGTTAAGTCAATGAAAGTCAATGTATCTCGTTGAAAAAAAAGAACTTTCGGCTGAATTTTATTTTTCCATAGGCTTTTCTAATACTGATGATTGTCATCCTTCTAAATAATGAAATTATTTAGCCAATTTATCATAAACAAATATAATTTTGTTGATAACAAAAAATTCATTCAGATTTTGAAAAATGAAAAATTTAGATTGTATTTTTCCAAATTCTTTATTAAATTTACTAATGATGTCACATCTTGGAATAATGAAAATTATAAACTTACGGTAAACCAATGTTATGTTGCCAACATGTTTTATTGACTAAATTAAAATACCGCGTTAATTAGTCGCGCTCAGTTTTGGCGTGTGATGCAGTCGTGTAATGTATATTCTATATAATGTGAAATATTTCTCATATTTACTCCTATTTTCCCGTCACTGCATTTAAAAAGCATCATTGATTTTGCACATCCAAATTTTGATGATATCAATATTTATTGTTATTATTTAAATGTCTTTGCTAAAATAATTACCTATTGGCTCGTTTACTCTCAATTAATGTTAATAATGTTTTTTGTATTTTTTGCATTTATCATCTTTACAATTTTTTTTGAATGTAATAGGGAGTTTGCTGAATTAGCCGTTACTGTTTACATTTATGTTTCTTACATTTTATTTGCTGGTATAGTTTATTTATTGATTACTTCATTTAACAGCATTCCATTCGTCATTTGCATTGGTTCGATTTTTTTGGGAATTTTAGTTTCAATTTGTTATTATTTCTTGTCTTTATGCAAATAGGATTATAAATTATTCTCAAGACATCAGAACATTTTTGATTTCAATGATAAATCCGCGGACACAGAAATTTGAAACTAGGGTTTGAAAATCAATAAGAAAAATCCGGATTAAAAAAGCATATTCGAAGAAATTCATTCAAATTCAATTATTGAAATGTTTTCTGTTCTTTTTGACAACGTTGTTAATATGCTTCTCACCTTTTAATTTATAAGTAAAACTTGTAGATTATGATGTAATTTACATTTGTTAAAGTTGTCTTATTTTAACAAAATTATAAATGACTTACCATCATATTATAAATATAATAGTCAGTTATAAGCTATAAAAGGGTAAATATTTTTCTGTCTGAATTTTACATGTGAGTTTGCCTAAATGTAAGTTTGCCTCAATATACTTTCGGAATGCCTAAATTTTTAACGAACAGATTGAACAGAACGAATGATTGAAGAATAATGCATTAATTTATAAACCTAATCACTTGTCTACTTGAATATGTTCAAAGAACCTTGGCTATATGGTAAATGATAACAGAAATAAAATTTGAATACTGTGATTCGAGATTTGGTTTTCTTATGTATAAAAGTTATCACAACTCACCGCACTCAAATTCAGCCTATTCTAATTCATTAGATTTTAAAACTCGGTTATTTAATTTTCACCACCTGTTTGGAACACGGGACTAGTCAGAAATCTTTATAATCCCTTTCTAAACAATATGTCACTACAAGATGGTGAGAACCTTTTAGCCGACACCCGACACTTCAATTGCCCGTCAACCCGATCGCCCCTTTGGCCGACACAATGCACTGAAATCCCTATATGAGGTTTCTTTTACCCGCCCAGCCGACACTTCTTCCATGCGACATAGCTCACCCGACGCTTCCTTTGCCCGACACAGTCTACCCGACTAGGGAAAATAGCATAGGATTTCTTACTCAAAAAAGGTCCCCTTTGCCCGACTAGGGAAAATACACGCTTAAATTTCTTACTCACCCGACACGTTCTACCCGACACGTTCTACTCGACATTAAGGTCCCCTTTGGATTTTAACAGTTTATTGACTTGTAAGTGAGATGTCCATTTAGGATACATCTACATATATTAAAACATAAATAATGCACATGATTACAACAAATATTTAGTAAGCTTATAAGTTTATAAATAAATTTATTAGTTTGTAAGTACTATTTGCTGCATTTGATTTGTAGAGGGTAATACATATTCACATGCCTATATATACAGGCTTGGTCAAAAGTTGCTCTTTTTATGTTATTATCTTAATGTTAGTATACTGTAGTAAAAATTATTAATTATAACGAAACGTTATTTTTCGCCGTATTTGCTAGAGATATAATTTCATATTTCAAACAATAGCTCGTGAAAGACTAAATAAATATAAGGGTAATAGGTAAATCACGAACTTGTGACTAACAATGTATAACAATAAGATTTATTAGATCTAGGTTAATAGATCACTTATTTGACATGTAATACATCATGATAGAGATCACTATACTCAAAGTCAGTATTTATAATTTTTGTACTTTTATTATTATACTTTTTGTACTTCTCCATTGCCATAAATAGTATCTTCATTTTCTACAATTTAGAATTTAATAATATTTAACAACAATAATAAAAATGACTAACTGTAAAATTAACTTTGCAAGAAAGCACATCATTGGTAATATTTACATAGCTATTTAAGAACGATCATGACAATAAAGACTATAAACCACATAATATACAATAGGTGGATTATTTTAAATAGTTAAAAACACAACCATATTTCTTTTTTAAAATATAAAAAATTGAGCTCGAGAATACGATATTATATTATATAGGTATAATTTTATATTGCATTCATGGTTCATCGATAATTAATTAGTAGTTTTTCCCTACCATTTTGATGGTAAGTTGTGGCGGCGGTAAAATCCAAAGTCGTTTTGGTTATCTGGAAATTCAACCGATGAACCAGAAATTGCAGAATCTCCGGAAGGGGCGTTTTGATGATCTAATAAAATACTCGGCTTGTCTTTTGGATATTCGACGAATTTATTCACCCATTCCCCTTTCTGAAAACAACAATGTCCATTTAGATACATCTTTAAAATACATAATATGTTAAGTATAGATTATAGAGTATAACAATAAAATGTTAAAGATATTTTAAATTGACTTCATAATATTTAATTACATTTAGCTCAGTCTTGATTTTGATGGTGTAAATCTTCCCTCTGGTCAATTTCAAAAACAAATGTTTGAACTTTGGATAGTCAATTATAAGGGTTTTTTTCATTTCATCGTAATTTTCCTTGAGAAAATATTCCAAACATTCAACTTCATCATTAAGCCTCAACATCATTGTATGATGATACTCATCTTCGATTTGAATCTAAAATAGATAATATTTATATTTATTTTAGGTATTTGAAAAAAGGATCGGTGGGTATCTATACAATATCTCAATATCAGATATACAGGTATTAGGTTGTTTGTAATTATATGTAAAGTATAAAATACCCAAAATAATTTAACGGTCTTTGGAGTTGATTTCAATTTACAAATTTTGCAAGTGAATATAGCTCCATTTTCATCCATCTGTATTAAAACAATGATTAATGATTATTCTTATAAATGAATAAATGCTCCCAAATATAATTTGATATAAAAAATAAGTTATATAAATGAAAAAGTATCTCACATTGATGTATTTGTTCTTCAGTAAACAATGTTTGCAATAATAAGCTGTTTTGAGGCTATGAGGTTCTTTCGGGGAGATTTTAACATTTTTCAAGGAAAACTCGCAAGGTTTTGTTTCTTTTCTTTGCCAGATCATGATTGATCCAACTGTCATTTCTCCAAGTTGAGTTGGATTACAATCTTTAACTTTTGAATTCTTCTCGGGACTCGATGTTTCACAAGTGCTCGTTGAACTTCCAGGAGATATGTCATTATTTAAAACCGAACTCGACAAATTGCTATCATCAAAACGAACTTTAGGACTTGATTGAGCTTCTAAAGCCATTTTTTCGGTTCTCGTATTTTCTTCAGACTTTTTAATTTCATCGCTTTTTCTTCTTTTGGCTTCTCTTCCCTTTAGCTCTTTATTAGGTGATTCCTGGTCATCTTTCTCTCTTTTAGTTCCTCTTCTGGATAGAGATTCACTTCTGGGGATTTCTTCTTTTTTGGAACTCGATGAAGATCCACGTCTTTCGTTTTTCTTCCTATCAAGTGAACTTCCTTCTGTACTTTCTCTTTTTCTTCTAATACTTGACGAAACTTCCCTTTCATCCTTTTTGGGGACGCTACCTTTACATTTCTCACTAATGCATAAGATTTCTCCATTCGCGTACCAAACAGAACCCTAAAATAAAAAATAATGACCATTTATGTATAAAATGACTTCATGAAAAAATGAAGAAAAAAAAGTTAATCGAATTTTGTTAAATAATAACCCGTGTGAAATTTGCTGTCACTTTTAAATTAAACAATTTGTCTTCTGTACGATCATAAACAATCCTGTGTTGTTCTTTATTGGACATGGAGTAAATAAGTTTGTGAAAATCATTTACTTCCTCTTCATTGTTAATGTCGATGCCGACGAGTTTCAAAACTTCATTGGTCTTTAAAGATAGTAAAATGTTTCTGCCAAACCGATCTCTAAAATATGCCTGAAAATTTAATCAAAGTTTATCATCATTAACCCTTTCCTTTAAGTATTTTATTAATCTATAATAAATGGATGTTATTATTAATAAAAAAAAACTTACCAACAAATACAATTCCATCGCATAAGTTTGATGTTCATGATGGTTGATCGAACAACCAAATTCTTGACCGCCATTTTCCTTCCAGTTTTCTGATGTACATTTGATATTTAACCCGCTGATCCAAGAGTTACATCTAATTGCTTTTACAAATTTATTTTCTAAGATTTTGCTCAACACCAATTCATCCGTGTAAAAATCAAACTTAAAAATCTTGTTATACATCATGTCAGATTTTATATCATTGAATTGCTTTATTGTCATATGACAAGACTTTTGGAATGAATTGTCAATTCGAATTGATTCTGTGTATGGGGCAAAAGTCCGTGCTTCTTTATTGTCAACGTCCATTTCTAATTCCCGGGGCGAAACTTCTTTTTCAGCCTCATCCGCAACGAGAGAAATTCTTGGTGAGATTTGGACATTTTCTTCCTTTGAATTCTTTGGAATTTCAGGATCTTCGCTCCCAATGTCATTAACTTCTAATGTAAACAGATCATTTTGAACATCGTTTGATTCTGCAAGTTTCTCAATGTTTTCATTTTCACTTGGTTCGGTCATATTTGGACACTTTATATCTTCACCCTAAGTAGAAATGAAGATAATTAATTTCACAATAAATAGACATTTAAAAGTTTTTAATATCAATATATAAATGATATTTTCCACTGTGTCAACAATTAATTTATTACACTATTAATTAAATAGATATTAGTCATTCTCATTTTTGATATCACAAATGTGATAATAAATGTTGAATTATATACATACCTGAGCAAAAATACATTCTGAATTAGGCACACATGTTAGCATGTCTTCAGAGTCATACAAAGTGATAATCTCAATGGGTTCAATTTTGGCTTTGTTTACAACATTCACAAATTCAACATCATCTTCATCACTCGGCAATTTCGGTGTAATTTTTTCCAAATGTTTCAATTTTTCTATTAATAAATAATTTGTGTTAGTTTTTCACACATACATATAATTGTACAAAATGTTGCAAGATTTTTATTAATCAAATTCGTAATTACTTTAATTAAATAAATTTTAAAGGAGTTACCTTTATATTTGTATGAGTTTATCATTAAATTTTTATGATCGGCAATGGTTTGTAAATAATCTTTCTTTTGATTTTGCTCTTTTTCTTTGATTCGGTCAAAGACATCTACCCAATGTGCAATTTCCTCTTCATAACCTTCTTCTTCAGAAGCACGAGGTGCTTTCTAAAAATTAATTAAATGTTAGAAAATGATCTTTTTCTTCATCTTCCAATTAAAATAAAATAAGCGTTAAATTATTACACTTCTGGCTTCAGAATAGTTTTTCAAAAATTGAGGGGATGTTTCATAGGTCTTTTCTAAATCGGTTTCCGAGATCCCTTGGTCGAGTTCATAATAACAGTTCTTTAGTTCGAGTTCTGGAATAGCTGGCCGAATGTCGGATGTGAGAAAGAAAGGTCGCTTTCGACAAAATTGATATGCAATCATTGCATCGTTTTCTTCGACGAAATCGACGATTCCTTCCACTTCTTCCTCTTGAATTTGAAATACAATCGCACGTTCTACCTAAAATACAAGAAACATATTTTATTATTAAAAGAGATTCGAAAGGAATATAAAAATGTGTTATTCAATAATTAAAATAGTTTCAATAATTTGTTAATATAAAATGACAATTGAATAATCGGTTATTATAAATATATTAAAATAGAAATTTGACCAAAATATCTTACTTCGCCAAATACTGAAAAAGCTACACACAAAAGCTCATTTGACACGAACTTTGTTAAATTCTTGACTCTGAGTCTAGATTTAACTGGGGTGTATTTGCAAATGTGATGAGTTAACTTGGAATTGATACTTAATCTTGATTTCTTTGCCTGGTCCCTGAGCTAAATAATTCATAATATTATGAAAGAATAATTATCACACACTTTTATGTAAAAATATTAAATAGGTATAGGTATCAATAATTAAATTATTTATAAATATATACCATGGTATAAGACTATGCAACATTTACAAGTGAATTGAGACAAACAAAGTTGCCTCATAATTCATAATAATATTAATATGTGATAATAATGATATGTGCTTTAAGTATTTAATGTTTATAATACCATTCTAACGAATGCTTCTGTTGATTCTTCATTAAATTCAACTTTAGCTGAAGTATCGAAAGTGCGAATAATTTTAAGAAAACGTTTCTCTTGAATTTTACGTGATTTAATGTTGATTATTTTAATAACAACTGAAGGATTGATTGGGTCCAATTCGATTTTGTCAGGAAATTCGGCAGGTTGTTCGTTAAATTCATTCAACTTGGCGAAGATGGACGTCTTAACAAAAGGAATATAAACATGATTACATTTACATTTAAGATAATATTGGCATTTTGGGTTCACATTCACTGTACACTATTCCATTTGAGAAGATTATTGAGAATTGAATCATGTTACTTGACAAGTCATTAGAAATTCAAATAAACCG